>JASANB010001350.1:0-67631 GCA_030248155.1 Sabatieria punctata
TAAAGATTGCCGAATCTCCAGTAAAGAGCGACAAATCTTTGCGTAATCTTGGCAAATCTCAGTGTGAATTCAGTGTAATCTTGGTTCAATATAAGCCCGCATGTACACCAAGGACATACAGCTGCCCAAACTATAGGGAAATAGTGCAATAGCGGTGAGATTTTGTGAAATCTCAGTGCGATCTTGGCAATTCTCAGCGTAATCTTGGCATATGTGTGTGCGATATAAGCCAGCATGTACGCCAAGGACATGTACAGCTGCCCAAACTATAGGGAAACAGTGCAATAGCAGTGAGATTTTGTGAAATCTCAATGCGCGCTTGGCAAATCTCAGCGTAATCTTGGTGTTATCTGGCATGTGTGTGCGATATAAGCCAGCATGTACGCCATCGATATATACAGCTGTCCAAACTATAGGGAAATAGCGCAATACCGGTGAAACACCTGTAAAGATCGCCAAATCTTTTGTGCAGAGCGACAAATCTTTGTGCAGAGCGCCAGAAGATCGATTATCTTGGCGAGATTTTTGTAATCCTAGGGTCAGGAATGTGAATCTGGAAATCCTGAGGGTTTTTTCACGAATTGGCAGCCAGATAATGTTTGGGCGCCGATTCTAAACGTTACATTTGCTTATTTTATATTTTTTTAGTTATATTTATTTTACGAATTTTATTTATTTTCGCATTTATTTTAGTTATAGTATTTTTACTTATATATTTTATTTTTTATAATAGTTATTTATTTTCAGATTTATTTTAGTTATTGTATTTATTTATTATTATTATTTTTAACAATAGTTATTTGTTTTCACGTTTATTTTAGTTATTGTATTTTTAATTATTATTTATTTATTTAATATAGCTATTTGTTTTCACATTTATTTTCTTGTATTTTAAATTATTACTTATTTATTTAATGTAGCTACTGCAGTTAGCCGACTCAAATGGCGAATAGATTTAGAAAAACCAGAGATAACAAGTAAACATTACTACACCAGTTATTAGCTGGCCCCCAAAAGTATTGACCAAAGTTTTCCAATTCTGAAAGTTTGAATTTCGCGCCAAAAAGTACCGGTCCCAAATTCAGTTTTTAAACCTCTCATTTCTGGAGCGTCGATTCCAAAACATGCTTATTTATATTTCCAATTTTTATATTTTATTTTCTATCTTTTCCTTTATTTCCTGGGCGCCAATTCTAACCCTCTTTGTTTTAGTTCTATTATGTCATTATTCAGCCACCGTTTTCTGGGCGCCGATTCTACTTTATGCATAAGACAAAAATAGTGCAAAAAGGTGGCTCAGGCATACAGACAGACTGTGGTTTGTGGCAAAACGCCAGAGTTGAATTAAAGCAACAACTAAGTCAGTCGGCTGACTCAAAGGCTAATGCCGGCACACAGTGGTCAGCAATTGAATTAAGCAGGTAAACATTACTACAACAGTTATTAGTCGTCCAGATTGACCTGTCTGAGAAGTTTCCTGCCAGGTGCAAGTTTGAATTTCCTTCCTCCATAAGCCAACGCCAACTAGCAAATTCTGAGTGGGCAGAGATAATCTCTAGACAGCTGACTAATCTGGTATATCTGATGCCGCTGCGTCGCCGTCCACCCACGACCACCTAACAGCTAAATTAAACGGGTAAACATTACTACGTAAGACACGCTGGCCGTTTTTGAATGGGAGAATAATAACGTTGTGTAATCGGAGGAGTGCATATAACCACTTAAACAAGTTTTGAGGGCAGCTTTGCCAAAACTTTAATATTAGACCAACTTTTCCAAAACTTTAAGGGCAACTTTTCCAAAACTTTAATCTGAAAGCAGTAAAAATCTGACTGAGGGTTTCCTCACCACTTATACATAGCCCTTTTACAGCTATTACTCTAACCGAGTGCGTGGCTCAATTGGTAAAACCGATAAGCCCGTGACCGAAACGCTAAAAGTTCAAAACCCACCCTGAGCAAAAGTTTTTCCCAATTTCGACGAGTGGGCGGAGTCGTAAGGGGCGGAGTCTCGAGATGGCGAGTGGGCGGGGGCGGAGTCTATCTCGAGACGGGCTGGGGCGGGTGACGTTGTGACGTCACCCCCCCCCCAGTGGACCGCCCCTTACTACTATCTGCAGTTTCAACTATTTGCATTTCAACAATCAAAGTGAGTCAAAGTCAAGTCAAAGTTGCTCAAAGTGGATTCAAAGTTGCTGTCAAAGTGCTGTCAAAGTTGTTCAAAGTAGGCCCTGGCTCTTTGACTGGGTCAACCAAAGTCAGTCAAAGTGGCCTATTCTTAGCGTGTGTCTACTTTGATCAAATTTGACTGACTTTGGCACTTTGACGGGCAGTTTGAGAGCGGGACTGTAGCTGCAAAAACATTACGGCATTTCCTCGAAAACAGCGTTTTGGTAGTTTACATCCTTAGCGTCAAGACATTGTTAACTTTTCTTAACATTGTTGGAACAAAACTTTTGACAATTCTACTGTTTTAAAAGTATCAAACACGTACCCAAATGTGATACAGGTAGGGGACCGTGCAAAAATGACGTCATCGGTTTTTGGTCATTTTTCTTGGGAAAAGGGTCAAAATTACAACATTTATTTTTGCTGCCATTTCCGGAAATTTTGACCATATTTGGATGAAGCTTGAAACAAAAGTGGCAAACCAAAATAGGGAAGATTTTGTTTGTTAACATTTGTTGCACCAGGTTTGACCCAAGCAGGGATGTATATTTTTCCGAAAAAACCTACGCCTGTTTTTTTGCAGTTATTTTTCGGTATTTTTCCAAAATCGCGGAAAAAGCTCCAACTCAAGTTGTGACTTGTGAGTATCCATCCAAGGCTGCCTTTATGATTTCTAACGCTTTCTAGCACTTCCTGAGTCTTTTCAGACAGGAAATACACGTGTTACAGAGATATAAAGCACGGAACAGTGCCTGACACGTTCCATCAATAGACGATATATGCTAATTTTCTTAGAGCAGTTTGTCTTTTTCCAGTATCAAGTCAAATTTGGTCTTTTCTTTTGTTTTTTCTGACAGTTTTGAGTCAATCTGGCCTATTATACATTGCAAAAGTCCATTTTTTAACTGAAAAAAGACGTAAATAAGCTATTTTTGGCTTGAGTTTTTTCCGCGATTTATGTTTTTTACGACCTTTAGGAAAAACCCGGTTTTCATCGGAAAAAGCACACCTCACATTCCGGATCCAAGCATTAGAAATTCACGAATATGTGAAAATTGTGAATTTGAATGTCTCTAGAAATTCCGCTAAAATCGAAACTTTTCTTTTAGCACTCATTTCCAGTGTGTTCGCCAATTGACCTGAAATTTTGGAGAAATTCCTCAAAACTGTGGCATATTTTATGTGTTAATTTCAAGCATTTAGATTGAGAGAGTGTTGAGAAAGAAAGGATATGCTGAGCATATGCTTCTTAAACAAGCAGCATGCAAAAAAGGTGTTCAATTACATAGTGCTCATTTCGGGGCTATTATAAATTATGAAATTTTAGGCCGGCCCAAAGGTGACAAAGCTGATCTATCTAACTAAGCACACTGTTCGCCATATGATTCTACTAGTGAAGTTTTGAGTCAGTATGGCCTATTATACGTTGCAAAAGTCAATTTTTTAACAGAAATTAGCTAATTTTTAGCTCGAGTTTTTTCCGCGATTTATGTGTTTTCTCGACCCTACGAAAAAAACGGTTTCTTCCGAAAACAAACGGAAAAAAACACCGAAAAAACACACCTCACATCCCTGAGTGCACCCACCTACATTACATTACACCCTTGGATACATACTGTTTTCAATACATGGACACTCCATCATAACTGTGTGTTGACGGCCTTCTTTGCTAAGATCTGTGATAAATTAAAGAATTTTCGTTTTTTTCTTTGATCTTAAAAAATAACGAAAGAACCTGTAAAAATAACTCTGTTTCTAACTACGGGAAAATAAACAGAAGAATCCAAAAAAAATTGTCCGAAAGCTTACTGATTTTAATGCAGGCATTCTTTCCAACTGACGGGGTTGGAAAAAAAGTGACGTCATTTTTTTGTTTTTAGAGGGGGTTTGGAAAATAATGACAACTGATGACAATGGGAGGGGGGGTCGAAAAATGGCCAAAAGTCGATCACATCATTTTTTGCACGGCCCTAAAATGGAGACTGCCATTTTTGCGACACCCTGTATCAGGAATGTGACGTGCGTTTTTTCCGTTTTTTTCCGTTGTTTTTTATTCGAAAAAAAAACCGATTTATTCCTAAGGCTCGGAAAAAAACAAAAATCGCGGAAAAACTCGAAATAAAAGTAGCTAATTTATGTCATTTTTCTGTTAAAAATGGACTTTTGCCATACCATATGACAATGCAATGATTTTGCAATGTATGCCATACTGACTCAAAACTGTTAGAAAAACAACAGAAAAGACAAAATTTGGCATGATAAAACAAATATGCGAACTGCAGTAAGAAAATTTGCATATAGGATTTATTGATGTGGCCTGTCAGAGACTGTTTCATGTCTGTTTGGTGATTTATATCTATGTAAGATGGGTATTTCTGGTCTGAAAAGACTCAGGCAGGCGCTAGAAAACGTTAGGAATCATTAAACTAGGCTAGGATACCCAGCATTTGAGCTTGAGTTTTTCCGCGATTTTGGAAAAAAAACCGGAAAAAAACCGAAAAAAAACTGAAAAAAAACAGGCCGTGGTTTTTTTCGGAAAATATACAACCCTGGTTAGTAGTCTCTAACGAAAAAAACTGAAAAAAAACGGTTTTTTCGGAAAAATATTCATCCTTGCCCTGTACTAAAATAATAATCACGTTGTATTAAATAAGAAGGCTAAAAAATTACTATTTAGGCTGCTAAAATGACAGAAAGGCTTCTAAAAAAAGCGATGTCTGCGGCGGAAACGCCAAATTAGGTTACCAATGGCCATTTAAAGGGATTTCTGAGCCAGTTTTCGCGGCTAAATGAAGCAAGTCCATGATTTTTAGCTACCACTTTTTTCTCATTTTATATTTGTTTCTAGCTCTTAAACGTTATTCGACTGCTTAAAATTACGAATTTTAGCCGTTTATTTAATAAAGGTGCCACGCCAACAGCCTAAACTGCCCGTCCCTAGCCCTAGGACCTTTTTATGGATAGTTTACTATATTCAGTCAACTTTAGTAATAATGTGCGTTTTGAATTTTTACTCAGATACAGTAATTGCACTCTGATCAATGGAATGGGTGCAATGCTAAATACCAAGAAATAACTGTTTAACTCCATTTACAGTCAGTCTTCTACCAACCCTCCATTCTCTTTCTTTCAGCTGTTCCCTTTGGCTTTCTGATCAGTGGCGGTTATTATGATGAAGCAAAGAGATCGATGGAAGTGTATTACCCAGACAATCCAGACAAAAACTCTCTGCTCAACGTTCAACTACCTCAGACCAGACAATGGCACACTTCTGAGTTCTTGAATGGAACTGTCTACATCATTGGAGGTTGGAATGGAAGCAGAGTAGTGAAGAGTGTGCTCACCTTTGACCCCTCAACCAACCGACTCTCCAGTGCTCCTCACATGCAACTACGTCGAATGACTCATGCCAGCACTGTTCTGGGTGGAGTCATCTATGTGTGTGGTGGAGAATACAAAGACAGAGGTAGCAGGAAGTACTTGTCATCGTGTGAGCGGTTGCACCAAAACAACTGGCACGCAACTGCCTCGATGAAAACTGAGAGAGACCAACTGGCATTGTTGGCAGTTGAGGGACAGATCTACGCCATCGGAGGGAGGAATAATGGAGGAAGTCTGAGTAGAGTGGAGAGCTACTCTCCAACGTCAAATTCTTGGACAGCCGTCGCTTCCATGCATACAAAACGAGAAGATCACTCAGCCACAGTGCTTAACGGCCATGTCTATGTGTGCGGTGGATTTTATGATATCTCCTCGTGTGAGCGCTACGACCCAGTCAGGAACACTTGGACTCAAATTGCATCAATGAATAAGAGCAGATGGTACTTCAGTTTGTTAACAGACGGGACTCGACTGTTTGCTGTTGGTGGACGAGAGGGAGATGCAAGGAAAACAGTGGAGGTGTTGGATCCAAAAACAAATAGATGGACTCTACTCAAACAACCACTCCTACATAAAAGAGAAGCTAGTTCAGCTGTGGTCATCAGTCTGTGAGTTGTGTAGAGAGACTGACACTGATCTGTTCCATAAAACTAAATAATAAAGTCTTTGAAAAGGCTACCAATTGCTGCCGGGGTTCTGATTTCTGAAAATATTCTTACTACAACACATAGAGTGGTGTATGTCCGATTTTCCGCAGTTTTCAGCATAGCTCGGTCGATTCTCTGTGTTTCAATTGTTTTTGTTGAAAAATAAACGTATTTGTGGACCGGTTTTCTGTGTCATTGTTTAAAATTATTAAAGCTAGTTTTTCTAAGCATTGTTTCTTCTCGGACAAATCCCAATTTTTTGTCTCCGATTTGGCTAAAACTTTATATTTAGGTCTAATTTGACCCAAAAAGATGATTTATCACGTACCCGGCCATTTTTGCGAGAGTCACTTTTTCGACCCAAACTCAGCTCTCAGCTTATAACTCGGGAACAAATTAACCCAGAAACTTGGGGATTGCATTTTAGAATCAGATGAGCGTTCTCTTTCAATACGTACCTATTCGTTTGGATTCCCGGCAAAAAATATTTCTCGAACCCCCTCTGGACCCGACTTGACCCCTCTACAGTTCCTACCCCAGTCTTTTATTTCATCAAAATGTAGCGCTATCTATTTGCTTTCGAGCGTACAAAAAATCGAGAAAGAAGGGGTGTTTTTGAGTTTTTGTACCTTGAAAGTAAAAAATCGAAGGTCAGGTCGACAATTTCCTTAATTACGGATGGTACTAAAGTCCGTGTCAAAAAGGAGCGGACTGGCGGTTTTTCGCGAATAACCAAACGTTGTAGAGGGGCCCGAGCTAGGTACGTGGTGCAACCTAGTCTGCGCAGGGCGCCATGGTATGGTACTGCTAATTTGCGCAACGAAAAAAGCTGCGTTTTCTGTAGTCGGGGTGAACGCGAGTTTTTGAGTGAACTTGAATCTACAGACCTCGGGGATTTCAAAAATGTATTCATATTGCTTCTAGGTTAAACGGTTCCAGAGATATACACCGTCAAATTTGGTCGAAAATGCTAAAAATGATTATTTTCGGCGAATTTCAGATTTCTGGAGGGATTGAAATAACTCGGTACCAACTCAACCGATTTGGCTGAAACTCACAGGTGTGGTGCAAAATTTAATTTTATATTGATTTTGATGCATAAGAACCCTGACAAATTGACCCTGATACCGTGTCCGATTTAGCAGCCAAACTGACTGCCATAGCACAAGTGGCCAATAGATAGCCACAACTGTGATATTTTCGGCGTAGGGTTTTGCTCATACAATGTATGTATTTTAGGCACTTCACTCATCCACACGGTAATGAGAATAAATAACAGTTGCCCAGATCTGTAGAAATCTTTCTAACCATTCTTAATATTTCACTCTGTGTTAATTTACATTCATTCTCCTCTTCTCGCCTTCTTCCGTCTACCCATCAGGGCTGTTTGCTTTCCGGAAAAAACTCAGGTCGGTTTTTCTCCCGGTTTTTTTCAGTTTTTTGCTTTTTTCCCAAAAGTTATGTTCCCAGATGAGAGAAAAAAATTTTTAACAATCGCTTTTTATTGCAGAATTCAACAAAATAGCGTGAGTTTTATTACAAAATGCACTAATTACTTTTTAGAGTAGTAATTTGATTTTAAAACATCAAAAATACAATAATAAAAGTTGCCTGAAAACATACTTTTTTTGCAAAAAACAGCTAAGTTATGCCATGGAAATGCTTGTAAGGCTTCTATTAAGGTAAATTCAAGGCATTTGAGGTGAATTTAACCAGTAATTTTACATATTTCCTTTACAAACTAACTAGCTTGAGTTTTTTTCCGGCGTTTTAGTTTTTTCCGAGCCCCTCAGAAAAAAACCGTTTTTATTCGAAAAAGAACGAGGGAGAAAACCGACCCAAGAGCCCTGCTATCTATGTTTTTTTGGATTGGACCTAGAATATTGTGTACTGTTGTACATAAACTATTGAACCTAATAACGCCTGCTTTTCAAGAATGATTGTATTAGGTAATTAACAACTACAGTAGCTCGGAAGTAAAGTGGCAATAGGCAGACAGAAAGCTCTGCAATATCCCCTTTCCAAATGCATTCAATTGGAAGTTGTACTTACCAAATTTAACGTCTTAGCCGGAGAGAAATACCTGCCTTAAATGAAGAAATCTACAGAAACACGTGTTGACATTAAGCCGTCCCAAAGAACGTTTTCTGTTTGTGCGACCGTAGACGACAACTATGTCCGTTATTTCACTAGGCCAGTTCAATGTTGAAAGAAAAACCATTGCTGCTCTCAATTACTAGCAGAACTTGTATTTCTCTAATCAAATTCAGTCAGCGCTCATCCATCAAGGAAAACGGACTTGTTGAAAAGGTCACGTTCTTTCCATCTCATCGATAAGACACAAAAAAGCGTCTCTTTCGAGTGTGTGGGCAGACTGGTTTTCTCAGTTAAACTGCACTGCTTGCCAGTCACACCACTTCTACCCACCGACACAGTCGAGTTGCCGCAGTCCAATTCTGAGCGATGACCTTCTACTACTTTCTCGTTGCACTGTAAGTTATTTTCTATTTCCCCTATACCTCAAATTCAGAGGCTCATGGTAGACTGGAAACCCTTGTCGTACATCTATGTAACTGGTGGCGGAGATGTGTAGGTAGTAGACTAGTAGTCAGGTCGGTTTCAGTGACACGATGGGTCTTTCAAAAACCGTTAAAACACCCGAAAATCTGTTTTAGTGCAACCTCCCAGGCATCTGGGGCCCAGGTTTATGTTGAAAACGTATTTGTCTTTAATAGTAACCACTGAAACGCATACATGTAGTTGGGGGGGGGGAATGGGGGGGGGTATTTCCCCCCAGGCCCGATTTTCGGAGAAAATTCCCCCCCCAGCCGGATTCTGGGGGGGGGAATTTTTTGAAACCCTATTTTGGGTTTGAAAACCTGCAAACAGGGTTCCAGAAGCCCTGATTAGGGTTTCAGTAATCCAAATTAGGGTTCCGGAGCCCTAGTTTGGGTTTCAAAAACCCTAAATAGGGTTCCAGAACCCTGTTTTGGGTTTCAAAAACCCTAAATAGGGTTCCAGAACCCTGTTTTGGGTTTCAAAAACCCTAAATAGGGTTCCGAAACCCTGTTTTGGGTTACTGAAACCCTAAATAGGGTTCCGGAACCCTAATTTTGATTACTGAAACCCTAATTTGGGTTTCTGAAACCCTAAATAGGGTTCCGGAACCCTAATTTGGGTTACTGAAACCCTAATTTCGGTTACTGAAACCCTAAATAGGGTTCCGGAACCCTAATTTGGGTTTCTGAAGCGCTAAATAGGGTTCCGGAACCCTAATTTGGGTTACTGAAACCCTAATTTCGGTTACTGAAACCCTAAATAGGGTTCCGGAACCCTAATTTGGGTTACTGAAACCCTAATTTCGGTTACTGAAACCCTAAATAGGGTTCCGGAACCCTATTTTGGGTTACTGAAACCCTAAATTGGGTTCCTGAAACCCTAATTTGGGTTACTGAAACCCTAAATTGGGTTCCTGAAACCCTAAATAGGGTTACTGTAACCCTAATTTGGGTTTCTGAAGCCCTAAATAGGGTTCCGGAACCCTAATTTGGGTTACTGAAACCCTAATTTCGGTTACTGAAACCCTAAATAGGGTTCCAGAACCCAAATTTGGGTTTCTGGAGTGCCGAAATAGGGTTCCGGAAACCTAATTTGGGTTACTGAAACCCTAAATAGGGTTCCGGAACCCTAATTTGGGTTTAAAAATCTCTAAAGAAGGTTCCAGAAATGCATTTTAACTGTATTATGTCGAATAAAATGGGTTTTTTTGCACGTTTTAAAGCAAAATTAGCTTTTTTTGCACATTTTAAATTAAAAATAAGGTTTTTTCCACGTTTTACAGCAAAAATAGGGTTTTAAACGGAATTTTTGCACTTCAGACACGATTTTTACCCCATTTTTAGTCCTCAAAACCCTGTTTTGAGCCCAAAAAAAGGTCGCTGAAACCCACTTTTGGACACCAAAAAAAGGTCGCTGAAACCCCCTTTGGGCATAGCCCTGAAACCCTATTTTGGATCAGAAAAATTCCCCCCCCAGCCGAAAACCCAGCTACATGTATGCTGAAACGCTCTATGCCATTATAGCTCTGAATTCTGTGAAGTTGAATTTGCATTCGGCTTACTATACTCTGTCATCACTTTCAGATTGTGTGCGCTTTGTCGGGTGGCCAACAACTCACACACTACAGGAACGGGACAGGGTAAGTCAGTTTTGTCTGCTTGTACCTGATGCAGGTGTCTGAAATGGAGACATTTCTTTTCGGTGTGCTATGTAGCTTCCGCAAACCTTCACCACCTTGACTGATACTTGGAACATGGGTGTAAACATAATTTGAATTTTGTGTTAAGGTTTTGGTGCAGTCGAAGAAATGGTTCCTTTTTTAGACACCTGCACTATTGACTTGGCACCATATGCATCACTGATGTTGTGTCAAAATCAATTTGCTGACATGTACAAATTGTATATACGTAGTCAGGCACTTAACGCCGTTTACAGTACCGGTACCTTAGCTAATGGCACCATATATGGTACCCCCACGTTCGGGGCCTGTGGTGGTACCATATTGGTACACCTACCTTCCTATTGGTACCGGTTCCAAATAAAGTACAACTCTTTCAGATTTTGTACCATATATGGACGGTAGTGGTGTAAAACAGCGCTTTTTAGCTGTACTTGAGCCGAAATTTGCAATTGGAAGTGCCATAGCCCCCTTAGAATTTCGTGTCAGACCTCCCTGGCTGGTGCCAGACGCCCTATCCCCCTCTCCCCTTCGGCTGATGATCTGTTAGTTACCTGTATGAGTAGTTTCATTTTGTCTCCACTCACCATTAGTACACATGCATTTCGCTTAACCGAAATTATTTATAGAAACGAATTTCATTCGAGTGAAACAATAAAACTATTTCAGAAAATTGCTAAAAATTGTAAAACCCCATTGCTATTGTTGAATTTGCTAGCCACTGGCTTTGAAAATGCCTAAATCCTTAGCGTTGGACCGCGGAAATTCAGTGTTTTAGCGGAAAAGATTTTCTGTAAATACCTGTTACTGTGCATGCATGTAGATGATTGGTAAGCTACATAAGTTCTGTTCAGGATCTGCAGGTTGGAGGAGTCCTCTGTGGGTCTACGACACTCGGCAAGACCGCATGGTCAGACTTGAGTTCACTCTTATTAACAGAACGAAAGAAGGTACACTTACTGTTCTATCAGGAGCCACTACACTCTACCTATCTCGTCAAATCAGAGAGTGAGAAAGGTTTCAAGCATCAGACATTGACAGATTTGATATTCGTAGCATTTCTGACTGAAAATCTGCCAAAAAATTGCATTTTCAGTACAATACACATACACAAGTATACACAAAAATACACATTGTTTTGTTGAATGTGTATACACAAATTACCATACACATTTGACGGCAAATGTGTATACACATACACATACACAAACGGAAAATCGAATACAAGCAACAGTATCGCTGTGGCCGGAAGTGGGTCCTAATCTTAAAAGACTCCCAAACGCCTCGAAATGTCTTTTTAGAACGTCTGATTAAATAAGAAGGCTGATAAATTTCTATTTTAGGCGGCTAAATTGAGAGCACTTGAGAGCTGAAAATACAATGATAATGACAGAAAGGGCAAACTAGCTTTACCAGAGACCATTTAAAGCGAATCTAAGCTAAAAATTGGTGATTTTTTAGCTAGTTTGTTACAGTAGTACTGGAGGCACTACTAAATAGTACTTGTGTTTTGTGGTTGGGGCATCCTAAACTGTCTTCAGGGATGAGGGATTGACCTTTCTAACTAGCTCGGTAACCACAACTTTCCCTTAGTACATTATGAAGTCTACTAAATGAACTTGGCCAGAAAATCACTAATTTTAGCTTAAAATCCACTTAAAGGGCCTTCGCTAACCGAATTTGACCTTTTCGCGATTGATTGAAATTCAAGGAAATCCGTGACGTTTTGCAGCTTTTTTCTCATTTTATATTTGTTTTTAGCTGTTAAAACGCTATTCGACTACTTAAAATTGCGAATTTTAGCCGTTTATTCAATATACGTGTCATGCCAACAGCCAAAACTTCCGGTCCCTAGCCCTCTAAGGCTAAACCTGCTTTATGGATAGTTTACTATATTCAGTCAATCTTAGTATCATGTGCGTTTGAATGTTTACTCAGATACAGTAATTGCACTCTGATCAATGGAATGGATGCAATGCTAAATACCAAGAAATAACTGTTTAACTCCATTTACAGTCAGTCTTCTACCAACCCTCCATTCTCTTTCTTTCAGCTGTTTCCTTTGGCTTTCTGATCAGTGGCGGTGATGGTGCTGAAGCAAAGAGATCGATGGAAGTGTATTACCCAGACAATCCAGACAAAAACTCCCTGCTCAACGTTCAACTGCCTCAGACCAGATATACACACACTTCTGAGTTCGTGAATGGAACTGTCTACATCATCGGAGGATGGGATGGAAGCAGAGTAGTAAAGAGTGTGCTCACCTTTGACCCCTCAACCAACCGACTCTCCAGTGCTCCTCACATGCAACTACGTCGAGTTGGACATGCCAGCACTGTTCTGGGTGGAATGGTCTATGTGTGTGGTGGAGAAGAAGAATTTGATAGTAAGAAAGATCTGTCATCGTGTGAGCGGTTGCACCAAAACAACTGGCACTCAACTGCCTCGATGGCAACTGAGAGAGAAGAACTGGCATTGGTGGCAGTTGAGGGACAGATCTACGCCATCGGAGGGTATAATAATAGAGGATGGCTGAGTACAGTGGAGAGCTACTCTCCAACGTCAAATTCTTGGACAGCCGTCGCTTCCATGCGTACAAAACGATTTGCTCACTCAGCCACAGTGCTCAAGGGCCACGTCTATGTGTGTGGTGGATTTGTTCTCTCCTCGTGTGAGCGCTACGACCCAGTCAGCAACACTTGGACTCTAATTGCATCAATGAATAAGATCAGATGGTACTTCAGTTTGCTATCGGACGGGACTCAACTGTTTGCTGTTGGTGGTGGATTCACAGATGTACAGAAAACAGTGGAGGTGTTGGATCCAAAAACAAAGAGATGGACTCTACTCACACAACAACTCCTACATAAAAGATATGGCAGTTCGGCTGTGGTCTGTGAGTTTGTGTAGAGAGACTGATCTGCTGCATAAAACTAATTATTAATAAACTCTGTGAAAAGACTACCAATTGCTGCCGAGGCTCCGATTTATGAAAATATTCTTACTGCAACACATAGATTGCTTTCAGCACAGCTCATAATTATCTGTCGATTCTCTGTGTCTCAGAATGTTTTTGTTGAAAAATTAACGGATTTGTGGACCGGTTTTCTCTGTCTTAGTTGAAAATATAAAATACTACTAAAACTTTCTAAGATAAAAACAGGTATCAAGAATATAAAATATTGTTTTATTTCGCTTAAAATCGGCAAATATGAAAATACTATTACACAAAAAAATTGAGCTAGTCTGTCCTTTGCTAGTAAAGCCAAATATTCCGGCGAGAAAAGGTCCATCAATCATGCACTTCAAATCATATACATGTAACAGGTCATCCGCCGAAGGGGAGGGGGGTTGGGGTGTCTGGCGCCGTCCGGGGGGTCTGAGCCAAAATTTTGGGACGGGGATTGGGCACTAAGAACCGCTCAAAAATCGAAAAAAGCGCAATTTGTTCGCTAAAAATCGCTAATTTGGGCTGAAATACAGCTAAAAAGTGATGTTTTGAAGGCGATTTTGGCAATTTTTTTGTCTGAAATTGCAACAATTTGCAAAAATTTGCTCAAAAATTTACTTGCCAGAAAAATCGGAGGGTGGTCGGCAAAATCGTCTCGGGGGGGGGGGGGGGTTTCCCCATCTGGGGGGTCTGGCCTAAGTCAGATGGGGGCAGACCCCCAGACCCCCTGTTACATGTATGCACAAAGAGATCCTTTTTTCCTGCAAATAGAGTGTCTGCACACACAGCGAGATTTATTGCTGACTATATCTCTAAATTTCGTTCATTCTGATCATAAATGTAACAGGCCGGCCTAGACCTATTTTGTAGTGACTACTAACTACTAACCACTAACTACTAACTTTTGGGGTTTTATGACGTCATCAAGACTACAAATTGATTAGACTACATATTCAGATTTAGTGACTACAAAATACCTTTTGAATTTGTGAATTTGTAGTCAGCAAATTCTGGAATTTATTTGGTTATATCATGCACATTAGCCATTTAGAAACGGAAATGGTGCCTTTTTATCGGTGGTTTTTTTGTTAATTGAGCTTGTTCACTAGTTTTGACAACTTTTTTGTCATTCAAAAGCAATTGTCCTGTTATACTGTATTTGGGAATATTTATTGAATTTCTGACCGTTTGTAAACAAAGCAAAGTGCATGTTTGCTTGTTTCTTGGTAAGCAAAATAATATAGGTTTAATAATAACGAAAATATATCTTTTAATTTGTAAACAAGATAACCGCGTATTTTGAAGCTAATCCTAAATTTATAACTTCCTTAGTAGAAATTACGTAATAGGCATTTTTATCATCACACCTTGTAGAAAAATAGATGATGTTCCTTAAAATGTCCACCCCTCCCTTGTTTGCTTCACTATTTTAGATTTTTAAATTCTTGTTTTATATCCTAAACCTAAAAATGTCGTAATTTTATTCAAAATTTTGCTGACTACAAATTGACTACTAACTACAACTACGTATTCAAAATCGAGAAATTTTGAGACTACTAATGTAACGGTTCCACTTGGCAATGGCAGCAACTTCTGGAACAGGCTTGGTAGTTCTAGTTCAAGCGGCGAGACAGAGTCACGATTTGCAGCAGCTTTGTGTGCTTGTGCCAGAACCAGGACCGGGTTAGACTTTTATGCGCCTTCAGTAAGTATCGACGCAACACAACACACGGGCGCATAGACAGATTAGGCGACCGTACTACACAGCAACCAAACAACACAACAACGCTGGTCGGCCAGAGCCTACAGAAAACCCAGCGCTACAACACACAGCAGCGTACAGAGCCATCGCAGCAGCGGCCCAATCGATATCCGACGTGGGCGGAGCTAGATCCATCAGTCTGACAGTCCAGCCGCAAACCAACGTCGGAGCCCAAACAACAGTCCTGTCCGATTGCAATTGCAGGCCATTCGAGCTGGGGACGTTACAGAGCTCCCTTCTGAGGCTTGACGTCCTCGGCAAGCGCTGTATGTGAGCTCGAATGGACTGTTGGCTGCGCCGCTCCCTTCTGAGGCTTGAACTTATCAGTAGATCTTAATCTGGGTCGACTCTCCTTTTCTGGCCTTAAACAGCTGCTTCGCTTTTGACACAGTTATACAATAAAATACCAGAACAAAATAATTGCGTTAAGGGAAACAAACAAATAACGAGTGAGTATAAAAACCTAAGACAGTGAATATTGATATTTTCAATAGACACGATAACAACAATAAACTGATGAGAGTTCAACCTTCTCCCTGACGCGGTCGACATGGGAGCACAAAATCGGCGCTTGTTCCATTTCCAGCGGCCAGACACTTGTCTTGTTTTCCGTTGAACTCACTAGGATTTGGATGCAAGCAGCTGCTCACATCCACCCTCGGCGTTCCAAAGCTGAGCTTGTTGAGTGCGCAGATAACCGATACCTCTTTTCTCTTGGACGTCACTGGGGGCATCACTGTGCCTGACGGCCACTGAGGTCGGTTTTTCCATTGACTCCATGTAGCATTGACTTTGTCTTTCCATCTGTGTCGATCCATCACCCAACTCATTTCCTCATCAATAACACTTTTCCAACGATTCTTTTCTTCAGCTGTTCCCTCTGGCTTGTACTGATTCGCTTTCACTAGCACACCTTGTTTTCGCTCCATAACTAGCGTCTGCTTGGCATTGCCTTCTGGCTTGTACTGATTGGCCTTCACTAACACACTCTCCTTTCTCTCCCTCACTGGCTTTTGCGTTTTATCTGGCGAGTAGAGCACCTTGGCATTCGTTGTAGCTGAGGAAGTACCAATCTTGTCTTTCTGAAGTGTAGCGAAGGTTGGCGAATAGTCGACACCAACTAGACGCTTTTCAGTACAGTACAACCAAGGCTGCACTGTGCTCTCAGCGAACTGGTTAGATTCTTTCATCTTTCTGTTGTGGTCTTCATTGATGATGTCTGACTGTGGAGTACCGTTGTCAAGTAAATTAAAATTAAAATTAAATTAAATTCGAAAATACTTTACTTCCGAAGAGTAAATTAAGTGGCAATTAAATTAAAATAAAATTAAATCTCTGACGAAAATGGCGAAGCAAGTAAAAAGTAAATTAAATTAGATCGAAAAGCCTGAAAAATTTACTTTCAATTTACTTCTAATTTACTTGTAATTTGCTTCATTGACTATTCGATCTGTGGTAGTCTTGGCTTTCGCATGTAACTTTTGTGTGATTCTGTGCCTTTTCTGTCTGTCTATTTAACCACAGAATGTACATATGCTCCCACTGTTGAGAATGGAAACCCAGCTGCAATGCAGCAGATCATTCACTACAATTTTCTCTGAAATCTTAATTGAAATCCTATACTACGTATAGAATGTGAAGCTACAGTTTCCGTGCCACCATCACATACACCACAGGTCATCTGCCGAAGGGGGGGGGGGTTTGGGGGTCTGGCGCCGGCCGTGGGATCCAAGCCGAAATTCTGGGAGGGTTTGGGCACTAAAAACCCTCAAAAATCGGAAGAAATCGTAATTTTTCGGCTAAAAATCGTTAAAAAAATATCTAATTTGGGCTGAAATACAGCTAAAAAGTGCTGTTTTGCAGGCTATTTTGGGTATTTTTGTGTCTGAAATTGTAAAAAATCGCAAATTGCTTGCCAGAAAAATTGGAGGGGGGTCGGGAAAATCGTCTCAGGGGATCCCAACTCCCTGATACTTGTATGCACTGATGCATGAAAACCCCCTTGTTTCATCAAATCCCGGTCTGTCCATACGTGTAAGTTACAGTGTTAGCCAAAGCTTTACATCTGTTGCATTGCTTCTAGAAAAAATAATTATAATGCATTTCTGAACAACTGATTTTACCAAAAACATGAAGTTTAACAAAAGGATGGAGTTAGATTCATAGTGCCATCAGTTTACTAGAAATCCATACTCAGATATTTGGTGATTTTGTGGTATTTTCGGCAATTTTTTGCATAGAAAAGTAAATTAGAATTTAATTAGAAGTTAAAAGTAAATTAAAATCAAATTAAATTGTTGGTAAATCGGTCAAAGTAAATTAAAAAGTAAGTAAATTATTTTGTGGAGGTGCAAGTAAATTAAAAAGTAAGTAAATTACTAAACTAATTTACTTGACAACGGTACTGTGGAGAACTGTTCTTTTCGTCATCAGAACTCTTGCCACTGGTTTCGAACTCCATCTTCCTTCCATCACACACTTCTTCCACTCTAGCTTCTTGCAACAACTCATCTTCAGAGCTCTCAGACAAACTCGATCGCTGCTGAGCCTCTTCACACGGTTTCTGCACAACTTGCACACTTGGCGCTTCACTGAACACGCATGAGCTTTTGGCCACTACCAATTTCGGCTCTTCTGTCACCACAACTGCTACCTCTTGTCTCTTTGTGTCTTCAAACCATTCTTCAGCCCATTCGAAACACTCATCTTCCAAACAAACAATTTCAGCCATACGAACCGGTGACATCTTTTCTTGAGGCAGTGACAGGCAGTCGAACCATGTAGCCATAGTGTTCCTGAGCTTGGCCATGGACAATTGCAGCGGTTTCATTATTCTAGCAGCATACTTGACATTGCTAGAACCCACGGCTTTTGTTATCCACTCATTGTCTACTGCAGCTCTGAACCATTCATGAAGTTCCTGAAGCTGATCGATGTTGGCAGCGCAAATACATGCTTCAGCATCACTGGCCGTGGTCATGTTTCTTTTGCTTTGATTGAATTAGAAATTAAGCTCGTACCATTCATGCATCTTTTTGTCCCACTGGTGAAGGGCTCTTTCTACTTCTTGCTGGTTGGTGGTTGGTGCTTTTCTCTGCTTCTTGGCGCGTCTGCTAGCGGCGGTGTGTGGTTGGTCTTTGTGGACTTCACTGAGGCTTTTCTTGTCTACCGTATTTGGTCTGTTTTGCACTAGATCGTTGGTCTGAATCCCTGCTTCTTCTACTTCTCCAAAACTACCAAGCAGTTGAGACGAAATGGGATCACCTGAAGTGTCATCTTCGACTGCAAGCTGTGAGTCAGTTGAGAGGTCTCCAATTGACGCAGCGCGTTTCGTTAGTGGTACATCGAGCGACACATCGAACGCGCGGCTCTCTTCTAGCGGGGCGTTGGATTGTCCTCTCCTCGGTTCCTCACTACACGACAACCGACGGTGCTCAATGGTAGCCTGTCCAGTGCCCTCGGCGCTCTCTTGGTCAACAGACGACAAACTTTGAACCATTTTTCGCTCCATATCCTTCTCTTTCACCTTCTTTTTCGATCCTTCAATCTCGGTGCATGAACCTCCATTTGTAACGGTTCCACTTGGCAATGACAGCAACTTCTGGACCAGGCTTGGTAGTTCTAGTTCAAGCGGCGAGACAGAGTCACGATTTGCAGCAGCTTTGTGTGCTTGTGCCAGAACCAGGACCGGGTTAGACTTTTATGCGCCTTCAGTAAGTATCGACGCAACACAACACACGGGCGCGTAGACAGATTAGGCGACCGTACTACACAGCAACCAAACAACACAACAACGCTGGTCGGCCAGAGCCTACAGAAAACCCAGCGCTACAACACACAGCAGCGTACAGAGCCATCGCAGCAGCGGCCCAATCGATATCCGACAGGCCTCTGTGACGGAAGTGGGCGGAGCTAGATCCATCAGTCTGACAGTCCAGCCGCAAACCAACGTCGGAGCCCAAACAACAGTCCTGCCCGATTGCAATTGCAGGCCATTCGAGCTGGGGACGTTACACTAACTAAGACTACTAAATATTTTTGGTGATTTTTAGAGACTACTAACTACCGTATAGTGCTGTTTATAGTACCCGGGTACTATATATGGCACTTAGGGTTTTGCGAAAATAAAATTGAATCCATTTATAGTACCCGGGTACTATATATGGCACCTACGAAATCTGCTCTATAAGAAACTAACAATAGTATGCGAAATTCTTTGCTGGAATTACCGATTTGATGTAAGAAATAGGTTGAGTACATACATCAGAACCTCTATGATTGCATTATCAACTGTTTTTCTTCATACAAACAAGGTTTACCACCAAAAATACTATATTTTTCGCACGTTTTGTATTTATAACAGCTCATTTCAGAATAAAAATCTGTCTCCATTTATAGTACCCCGGGTACTATAAATGGCACTAAGTGCCGTTTATAGTACCCCGGGTACTATAAATAGGGGGGTACTATAAACAGCACTATACGGTACGACTACTATTTAAAATCTGTAAAAGAAATAGGTCTAGGCCGGCCTGGGGCCACATAGGCCAAACCGCCCCCGGATGGGGACTCCCGAGAAGATTTTTCTGGCAAGTAATTTGTTGAACAATTCCAGATACGAAAAATGGCCAAAATCGCCTGTAAAACAGCACTTTTTAGCTGTTTTTGAGCTAAAATTTTCGTTTTTTGACGATTTTTAGCCGAAAAATTCAGATTTTTTGCCATTTTTTTAGCATTTTTTAATGTCCAACCCGTCCCAAAATTTGGGCACCGATTCCCGGCCGGCGCCAGACTCCCCCAATCCCCCTCCCCTTCGGCGGATGACCTGTTACATGTATGGTATCCAGAATTTTTCAAAGGTGTGTAAAAGTGCTTGGTTGGGCCGCTGCACAACAGCCCCAGCTATTGTGTGCAGGTATTGGAAAAGTACCTACAGTCCCGCTCTCAAACAGCTCGACCAACAGCCAATATTGGCCAATATTGGCAAATATCGCCAACGAAGCCAACAGGCGCGCTGGGTCACCAACAGGACCCACAAATGACCCACACCAACAACAAAACGACAACACCGCCGCCAACAGACCGCCGGCCGTTGGGGCATTGCGCGCCGCCGCCACTGCTGTCTACTGCAGCACCTGTTACAATTAATTAGCAAAACTTTCACACAAATATAAGCACGTTTTATGACATTGTAGGGCCACCGTTATTTCAAGAAACCGGCCGCCGGTCAGTGCTTTAAAAAGCAGTGCGCGCATTTGGTTGGTTGTCCAGTTGTCCAGTTGGTCGAGCTGTTTGAACTACTGTTGGCAAGTCCGACTTGAACCTGGATTTATTAATAGGTTTTTAACCTGAAATCTGTGGACTTGAACCTGAACCTGAACCTATTTTATTTCAGCCGGACTTGAACCTGTTTCGTTTTACTGGACTCACTCAATAGGTTCAAAATTTGAGTGAAAATTTAGGCGAAATTTGTCAAATTTGCGGTTGGATTGCACAACATTTTCATGGTTTCTTGTTTTTACACCCAATTTTCAAACTGAATATGCGAGAAAACGAAACTACTGCCCCATAAAATGTGGTTTTCGTCTTTCATTACTAGTAGACAGGCTTATATAGCTCAGAAAAGTTGCCAGCAGTGCAAAATTTCAACAATTCTTGAAATTATCAGTGGACTTGAACCTGAACCTATTGTCCAGGTTTTTTTAGATGATGGACTTGAACCTGGACTTGAACCTGAAATTTCGATGTTGGACTTGACTTGAACCTGAACTTATTTTTTTAACCCCGGACTTTCCAACAGTAGTTTGAACACTAACTGTAATATCAGGTATCAGGTACAGGTATTTCAAAAACATCCAATCAGGTATCAGGTATAGGTAGGTATAGACAAAATACAAGTATCAGGTGTAGTTAGTGACTTAGCCTAGCCGATCGTACGTACAGTAGAGCGAGAGTTAATTTGAGAAAGAACACATGCACTGACCGATGAATCGGCCGGCCGGAACGCTAAATTTCGCTTAAGAACCTGAATAGCTCAGCTTTCCAGCACAACCTATAACTTGAAACCGGGGAAACAATTTTCTCGTCGGGACCTCAAAATACAGTACAGTAACCCTGCGATGATGGTTATGTCAGCAATAGATTCCCCACCCCTGAAAACCTCTATTGCCTACTCTATAGAGCGTTTCCTTAATAATCGTGCCAAAAATATTTTCACTCGGTTGAAAATTGACAGAAATGCGGCCATTTGAAATTATTTAAAAAAAATGGAAAAGGGGCCGTGCAAAAATGACGTCATCGATTTTTGGCCATTTTTCGACCCCCCCTCCCCCCTTGTCATCGATTGTCATAATTTTCCAAACCCCCCCCCTCTAAAAGCGAAAAAATGACGTCACTTTTTTCCACCCCCCCCCCGAATTTGCAAAAATTCCTGCATTCAAATGAGCAAATTTTTTGGACGATAGCTATTAGATTCTTCTAGTTATTCTTCTAAATTCTTCTAGATTTTTCCGTATTTAGAAACAGCTTGTTTTTAGAAGATGTTTCCTTATTTTTAAGAAAATCAAAGCAAAAATTCGAAAATCTACTAATTTATCACACTTCAGTGAAAAACCCATCTACACAATTAATATGAACTAACTACTATGTATTGAAAATAGTAAGGTATCCAAGTAACGTTAAGTGTAGTGTCGGTTTAGAAGTGCGCAAACGGCACACGTTTGAATTTGGGTCATTAGAGGTCCGAAAATTGGCTAAAAAACGGCTGGGGAGCCAACTTTGAGGGGGTGTAGCTCCGGTTGTCGGGGGTGTTTTTCTTTTAATATGCGCCGAAGGTCATCGTTGGCGGTCTAGTTTGTGCTCAGAAAATTTTACCCGGATCGGTGAGATGGACCCCCTTGCCCCCGCTAGACCTAGTTCCTAACCAAATTTTAGTTTGTAGTTAGTGGTTAGTAGTCCAAGCTTTCAGGCTTTTCAGTTTGTAGTTAGTGGTTAGTAGTCAATTCAGCCAGCGATCCGAGTTTGTAGTTAGTGGTTAGTAGTCAATTTGTAGTCCAGGGGGGCTGTGCAAAATTGACGATATCGGTTTATGGGGAGGGGTTTTTGGTACAAAAAAACAATAAAAATCGCAAAAATCGCTTATTTGCGCCCAAATACAAAAATGCATTTATTTTTACAGGCGATTTTAGAAATTTTCGTGTTTGAAATTCTAAAAAATCGAAAAAAATTGCTCAAAAAATTACTTGCCAGAAAGACAAGAGGGGGGGGGCCGAAAAAATCGTCTCGGGGGTTCCCGATTGAAGGGTATGGCTCTTTCGTGAGGGGCAAACCGTCCTCTGTTACATGTATGGTGGTGGACAATCTAACCTTAATCATTGGATGGTCTAAAAGTTGTCATTTATGTATGCACTTATAATTACAGTACAACTACTAAACTAAAGTTGATGATCAATGAACTAAGATGCTAAGCAATGCTTGTAATTTCTGTGATTAATGGAAAGTTTTCGCGGTTTTTGTAAAATTTTCACTTAAACTGTTATAAAATAACTGTAAACAACTGTGCAGATTTCAAGATTTGAGACTACAAACTCGGGACGAAAAAATATGTAGTTAGTGGTCAATTTGTAGTCAGTGGATTTTGTTTGAGTTAGAGTTAATTTGTAGTCTCATTTTTCCCAAAAGTCAGGTAGTTAGTAGTCTTTTAGTTTGTAGTTAGTAGTCACTACAAACTAGGTCTACACCCAACCCTCGGCGCTCTCTGCCATGCTCGCACACTGCCCCACAGCAAGGCTCAGAACACACACCCGCTACAAGAATACACTAGAACATGTGCTACTGACTGAAGGCTTACCAGTGAGACACTCCTTTTGACAGCTATCCTCACATGCACAGCCGGTACACTGGTCAGTGCAGGTTGACTTGCCATCGTCTGCTTGAATGGACACTGCACACACCACTACCAACCAGACACACAGCAGAAGCACCTGAAAGACAACTACTCACTTAACGCAACACAACACAACACAACACGACAGACCTCCATCTTGAAGCGACTGCACAGTGCGAACTTACAAAAACAAACTACGCACTTGATTACTTGCTGTTGCTTTTGTTCTCTGTCTTCCATGATACATACAGCGCTTGTACTTGTGAAACTTGAAACTTTATCGTCCAATTGATTAAAACCCTACACTACTGTAGAGCAGCCACTGGGTAGGAGGACAATGCGTAGATAAACAAAACATACAGTGACTGCATCACTTTGGGGCCGTCCATAAACTACGATGTTCAAAAATGCAAAATTTTGCACCCCCACCCCCCTCCGACGTTTACCGACGTTTTCATCATCACCCCCCATAAAAATTACGACGTTTGGGAGGACCCAAATTTGCGCAACGGAAAAAAAATCAGCTTTTTCTGTAGCTGGGCTGAATGCGATTTTTTCAGTGAATCTGAATCTACAGACCAAGAGGATTCCGAAAATGTACTTATATTTGCCGTAGGTCCAATGGTTCCAAAGTTATAGACCCCTACCGTATAGTGCTGTTTATACGTAGTACCCGGGTACTACTGTATATATGGCACTTAGGGTTTTGTGAAAGTAAAATTGAATCCATTTATAGTACCCGGGTACTATATATGGCACCTATGAAATCTGCTCTATAAGAAACTAACAATAGTATGTGAAGTTATTTGCTCAAATTACCGATTTGATGTAAAAAATAGGTTATGTGCATGCATCAGAACCTCGTATGATTGCATTATCTACTGTTTTTCTTCATACAAACAAGGTTCACCACCAAAAATACTGTGTTTTTCGCACATTTTGTGTTTATACCAGCTCATTTCAGAATAAAAATCTGTCTCCATTTATAGTACCCGGGGTACAATAAGCGGCACTTAGTGCCATTTATAGTACCCGGGGTACTATAAATAGGGGGTACTATATACGGTAAATTTCACCAAAAAATGCGAAAAATGGCCAATTTTGGCGATTTTTGTCACATTAGGATGTGATTAGTTTTTGTTTGTTACTTTTGTTTGTTACTTACGTACGTATGGCATGCGGCGGTGTGGTACGCTAATTTTGGTCGCAGTTTGCGCCGGTTTACTTTTGACCGGCTAGAATTTAGTCGAGATAAACGGACGAGCAGGAGTCGAGTGCCACAGTTGTTTGGTGCCGTCGCAGGAATTTTTTTTTTATTGTTCTTCATTGGGCCAACTCGTCATGCCGTCGTCAACTCAATCTACTCGGTTTGGTAGGGGTAAGACTTCACGATCTTCTCGCTCTCGGTGAGTTCGGTTTACGTACAGTTTTTCTTTTGAATTTTCTGCCGTACGTGCACAATGTCTATCCCCGATACCGACGAACAAGTTTGTACTCGTGAAAGGCGACGCAAAAATTTGCTCGAACAAGGCCGTGCTTTGGGGGAAACTGTGGATGCATTGTCGGTTAAAACTACCGATTTTTTGCAACGTTTTGCCAACAATGTTGGGGCTCCTATGCCAGACTGTCAGTTAGAGTTTTCGGCTCTAAACGCCGAATTATTTGCTGCTCAGAAAGCGTTAAACACACTTTCGGCTGAACTGACTCCGTTGCTCAAAGATAACGAAGCTGCTTTGCAAAAACTCGATTGGCTTTTGAGCAATTTGCGTTCGAAATTGCATGATGCGCTTAAAAGGCTCGAAGACTTTTCGTCTAAATTTGTCACCTCGCTGCCCCAGAGTTCAGAGACTCCGGAGGCGTCAGGTTTGATTTCGAGTCTGCCCGGTTTGGATCCAGCAGTTCTGTCGCTTTTGACTATGTTTCAACAAACACTTTCGAAGGCAGATGAGCGCTTCTTGCAGTATCAGAGTGATAGCGAACGTAGACATTTTGAGCAGCTTAATTTGATGCGCGAACAACACGCGCAGGATTTGGAAGCTGCGGAGGTTCGCTTATCGAACACTCTCGAACATTTTGAGGCCCAAGCACGTGGCCGTGTCGATGCGCAACCGCAGTTCACTTCCAACCGCTCCCCTTCTACTGCTAATGTTCGGCTCCCCAAATTGGAAATCAAGCCTTTTTCGGGGGATATTTTCCACTGGAAAGAGTTTTGGTCTGGCTTTCAGTACTCTGTCCACAACAACACCACTCTAACTTCCTGCCAGAAATTCACCTATCTAAAATCCTTTTTGATGGGTAAAGCCGCTCAAATTGTGGAAGGGTTTCCAGTGTCTGACGAGTCCTATGCTCAGGCTGCTACTTTGCTCAAGCAGCATTTTGACAGCGACACTGAGTTGATTTCGGCACATTACAAAGCGTTGAGAGCTTTGCCATCTGTTGTTGATACCACTGACGGCATTCAGTCCTTTGCTTTGGCTGTCGAAAAACATTTGCGCGGTTTGGAAGCATTGGGTCAGTGTGATGGAGACGAACGTCTTTTGGCTGATACTTTGGTTGGCAAACTACGTCCTCGTTTGTTGCGCGAATTTTTTCTACAAGTCGGCACAAAGCCAAAACGGCTTCAATTATTTCGCGAATTTTTGCAACTTCAAGTGCAAACAGCCAAATTTGTTCAGCAGTTTAGTGGTGCTTCTTCGCCACCGGCTAGTTTCAAAGCTGAAAGTGTGGCAAAAAGCTCATTTCCTGTCAAAGCTCCTTCTCCATCAACTATGCATGCTTTGGTTGCTCGCACTGCGCCGTCTTGCGTTTTCTGCAAATCCGACCACTACAGTGATCAATGCTCTGTGTGTACCGATGCCAAGCAACGGCATGCTTTCGCGCGCTCGAAGAAACTTTGCTTTCGCTGTTTGCGGGCTAATCATTCTATTCAGACCTGTAACAGCAAGTTGAAGTGTTTCTATTGCAAGGGTACCAACCACAATCGCGCTTTGTGTGGACAGAAATTTGGTGGTAAACCCGCTTCCACAAAACCTCGCGCTTCTGGTTTACTGTCTTCACACCAGACTCATGCTTTGGCCGCGGTAGATGTTGACTCCGTTTCGGGTTCTGATCCTGTTTTCCCTCCAAACGCTGCAACCTCTTCGACTTTGGCATCGACTATTCCATCCCCTTCGGTTGCTACTTTGAGCAATGTTCCCGTTTTTGCTGCTGGTGTGTCCCAGCCTCAAGTGTTTTTGCTCACTGCTTGTGCTTCTGTATTGAATTTAGATACTGGTTGCACAATCTCGGCTCGGCTTCTGCTCGATTCTGGCAGCCAGAAGTCTTTCATTTGCACCTCTCTCAGCTGCCAACTTGGCTTATCGTCTCTCGGCTCAGAGGATTTCTTTGTCTCTGGTTTCGCACAACAGGCACGCCCTTGTAGTTCAACCAAAGTGCAATTTAGTGTCAAGCTGCGCGACTCCTCTTCGATTCCTCTCAAAGCTACTTTGTGTGACTTTATCACACAGCCAATTTCTCGACGCCCTTTGGCTGACTCACTGATGACTTAGTTGTCCTCTTTCGACTTAGCAGATCCGCCTGCAAGTGTGCCTGAGGCAGCAACTATTGACATTTTGGTGGGAGTCGATCATTTTTTCGATTTTATTCTCATGCTTCCATTGGTCTCGATTTCTTCGTCTTTGTTTTTGGTCCCTTCTCGATTGGGCTACCTGCTCGCTGGCCAATTGGATATCGTATCGTCAGATTTGACTCCTACAGTTTCGTCATCGTTGCTCATTCAACAGTCATCTAAAGTTCCACAGTTGGACATCGATTCGCTTTGGCAACTAGAATCGATTGGAATTCTGAACCCAAAATTTGACACTTAAGATGAGTACGTGCAAGATCAATTCAATCGTACCATCAAGTATCTGTCTTCTGAGAGGCGCTATCAGGTTTGCTACCCATTCAGGTCAACTGGCGTTCAGCTTTCTGACAACTTCTATGTTGCCCTTAATCGCTTGAACAGTCTACTTGGCCGTCTTCGCTCTGTTCCCAGTTTGTTGTCCAAGTACAACTCTATTTTTCTTGAGTATCTCAAGTTGGGCATTATCGAAGAGATCCCAAACGATTTGCCTCCAGTGGGTTTGTTATACTACGTACCCCACCACTGTGTCATTCGCTCCTCGAGCCAGACCACACAAATTCGCATTGTTTACGATGCCAGCTGTAAAACTGCCGGTGCTCAGAAAAGTCTGAACGACAACCTCTACAAAGGGCCAGTTGGCATGGAAGATGTGGCCGGGCTTTTGTTGCGTTTTCGTCTGGGGGCTATTGGTCTGCTTAGTGATTTGGAAAAAGCTTTCCTACAAGTGGCAATTGATCCATCTCAACGCGATCTGATGCGACTGCTTTGGATTCAAGACCTATCCAATCCAACCACTGACCGTGCAAACCTTCGCACTTTTCGCTTCCAGCGTGTCAGTTTCGGGGTTATTAGCAGTCCTTTCCTCTTGTTGGCGACTATCAGGCATCACATGCATCGCAACGAATTTCGATGTCCTATTTCAGAGCGAATTGCTGCCAATATCTACATGGACAATGTTGTCACTTGTGTTGACTCGCTTTCTGATGCTTTGGCATTTCATAATCGCGCAAAAGAGCTTTTTGATTTGGCCGGGATGAACCTACGCGAATGGTCATCCAATTCGTCTGCTTTTTTGGACCAAATTCCAGCCCCAGATCGAGTTACTGACACAGTTGTGAAATTGTTGGGTCTCAAATGGGATACTGCAGAAGATACCATATTCTTGGCTCCAATCGAATTTGTTTTCGATTCCTTCACCAAATGCAAATTTGTCTCCGACTTAGCTCGGGTTTTCGATCCTCTTGGATTTTTCTCACCCCTTCTTGCCCCTGCTAAGTTGCTGTTGCAAGTTCTTTGGAAAGAAGGCTTCGATTGGGATGTTCGTCTTCCATCTGAATGGCAGACTCATTGCCATTCTGTGCTGGAACCTCTTCAACAGTTATCTACATTTCGTATTCCTCGGTTTTTGGGTGCTATCGACAAGCAGGCAACCGTTCAGCTTCACGCGTTTACTGACGCCTCTTTGCGCTCTTACTGTGCTCTCATTTTCCTATGGGTTCAAAGTCCCATTGGTGCTGTAACTTCCACTCTAATTTTCTCGAAGAATCGCTTGGCACCAGAAAAAGCTCTCTCACTGACTCGCTTAGAGCTTCTTGGCGTTTTGCTTGGGGTCCGTTCTCTCAAATTTGTTTTCAACCAACTTCGTTTACCTGTTGCCAGTCAGTTCTTGTGGACTGACTCACAATGTGTGGTTAGTTGGCTGAAAACGGACCGAATTCTCCCAATTTGGCTGCGAAACCGTATTGCTGAAATTAATGAGTATTCTCTGGTTTCTGTTAGCTCGATTCCTGGTCGCGGCAACCCCGCTGACATTCCTACAAAGCCTGAGAAATATTCTAATTTTTTTCGCGAGCCTCTTTGGTGGCACGGGCCGCCTTGGTTGTCCCTTTCTGACGATCAGTGGCCAAAATCGTTGCCTTTGCTTCCCGCAGATGACCTACCTGAACTCCCCTCTTTGGAGGTCCTACCCACAGTTACTTCAGAACCCCCTATGTTTGGTCCTTTTGACACCTCGTTTTTGGACCGCTTTTCTTCCTTTCTTACTATGCTGCGAGTAACTGTTTGGGTTTTGCGAGCCGCTTCTGTCTGGAAATCTTTACTTTTGACCAGACCTCTTTCTCATGTTCAAACGCGCCAACAAAAACGTTTGCGACCTCCTAACCCTTCTACTCTTTCGGTGGATGAAATTTCTAGAGCGCAAAATCAATGGCTTTTGTGGGTTCAGAAGGATTGTTTTTCTGCCGAGCTCAAAGCGTTGCAGTCTACCTCTGCAAAGGCGGGCAGTCCCCCTCTTATCCGCCAACTTCGCTTCGTGTTGGATGCACAAGGCATCATTCGTTCAAAGGGTCGTTTCGAATTCTCAGATCTTGCATTTGACGCCCAGCAACCAGTGCTGTTGCCTCGCCGCCATCCCTTTACTCGTTTGCTGATTTTTTCTACACACCGAATTCTTTTGCACGCCGGTGTCAACCAAACTTTGGGCCAAATTCGCCAGCGTTTTTGGATTCCCCAAGGCCGTTTAGCTGTTAAAACGGTCCTTCGTTCTTGTGCAGTGTGCCGTCGCTGGGGTGGAGGGCCTTTCAGGACACCCCCTTTTCCACCTCTGCCAGCTGTACGGGCTACTAAACAAATCCCGTTCGCTGCAGTTGGTTTGGATTATATGGGACCTCTGACAGTGCATTTCGGTCCTGTTGCCGAACAGGAGTCACGCAAAGTTTGGATATCTTTGTGGACGTGCACAGCCAGTCGCGCCGTACATTTAGAGCTGGTGTACAATTGCACTGTAGACGAATTTCTGAACGCATTCATTCGTTTCACTTCGCGCAGAGGCGTTCCCAAAATAATCATATGTGATAATGCATCGCAATTCAAGACTGCACGCGATTCGTTGGCCTTTCTGTGGTCTGTCGCCAATCCAGAAAATTCAAATTTGACCGCCTATTTTACATCCCATGGTGTGGTTTGGAAATTCATTCCCGCTTTGGCACCATGGATGGGCGGGCTTTATGAGCGAATGATTCAATCAGTCAAACGTGCACTGCGTCGTGTTTTGGGCAGTCGGCTGATTAGCTTTTTCGAGCTCCAAACGCTTTTGACGCAGGCTGAGAGATTGATAAACTGCCGACCTTTGGTTGCGGTCACTGAATCCTTTGACTCAATACTAACACCCTGTCATTTGCTGGGCGGTGACCCTAATTTGCTCCCTTCTTTTTCCAGCGATACCGATCCGGAATTTGTTCCTAGTGCCAAAAAAGCAGCTGCGAAGACCCGTTTTGTTGATTTTTGGCAGTCTACCCAAAAGCTTAGTCGCTATTTTTGGAAGATTTGGCAATCGCAGTATTTGCTAGATTTGCGCGCAAAACACAGCCATTTTTTCTCGCGCCAAATTCCAGGTTCTGAAAAGCTGAAACCTCAAGTTGGCATGGTTGTTTTGCTTAAAGAGCCGACTCCTCGCGTTACTTGGAAACTTGCCAAAATCACTAAATTGGTTTTTGGGAAGGATAAATGTTGTCGCGCTGCTTATTTCCACGTCCACCCCATTTGGTTCGTTACAGGACCACAATATACAGTAATCCAGTAACATTCGCTATGTCCTGAATGAATTCCTGATGCCGAAAACCTTTAGTGCTTGTCAATTCATCGTTTCCTTGCAACAGAAACACCCAAATAGCAAAAAATAACAATTTTGTTGTCAGGACCTCAAAATACAGTAACCCAGCGGTGATGGTTATGTCAGAAATAGATTCCCCACCCCTGAAAACCTTTATTGCCTACTCTATAGATCATTTCTTTGCCGCAAGAACAATGCTAATTGACAAAAAGTTCTTTTCGTGCCAGGACCATATACTACAGTACCCGAATGGCTCCAGAAAGGCCTGAGATCGACTCAAAACACTCTAAAATACATTTTTAACCACAGTGGAGGGCTCAAACTACTACATATTAGCAGAGAAAAAATCAAATGACCTAATCTTGGAAAAACCGGCATTACGGTATCAGGGTCAGTTTTTCAGGGTTCTTATGTGTCTCAATCGATGTAAAACTAAATTTTACACCTTACATGTGAATTTCAGCCAAATCGGTTAAGTTGGTCCCGAGTTATTTCAATCCCGCCCCCAGAAAAGTGTGACAGACTCCCGGACAGACTGCGCCACATTGGTAGCAGATACAATCACTACAAATTGGTTGCAATCACTATGCAATCACCGACCCGGTCATTTCACTGCCATCATAAAACGTCTGGATGGGGTCTACTATTTTGACGGATTGGCGAGTTCTCTGAGAAAAGTGCAAATCGGTGATTCCAGTTCATTGCCTGCTCAATTTGCTCTCTACTTTCTGGTCCCTGAACCAAACAATTATGATCCAACAACAATTAATTTGGGTACTTTGAATTTATTAAAATCAGTCAAAAAATAGGTTCCACAACTCAAAATACGTACCGCATATTGGTTCAGCATTACGAATCCTTCGCTAAAGATAACGTCATACATGTAACACGTCATCCGCCGAAGGGGGAGGGGGGTTGGGGGGTCTGGCGCCGGCCGGGGCGGGGGGTCTGAGCCAAAATTTTGGGAGGGGGTTGGGCACTAAAAACGCTCAAAATCGCCAAAAATTGCAAATTTGGGCCGAAATACAGCTAAAAAGTGCTGTTTTGCAGGCGATTTTTGAAATTTTTGTGTCTGAAAAATGTTTGTTTTGTTGTAAAAAATTGCAAAAATTTGCCCAAAAAATTACTTGCCAGAAATCGGAGGGGGGGCGGCAAAATCGTCTCGTGAGGGGGGTGTCCCCATCCGGAGGGTCTGGCCTAAGTCGGGTGGGGGGGCAGACCCCCAGACCCCCTTTACATGTATGGATAACGTGAGTAACGAACTGGAAGTACAAATTATTCCACCGGCATGTTAAGTCCGTACACTCGAGTCATGTCATTGTCGTTTTGGTCTGTGTCTCAACCGTGCCTCGCTAGCCCTCCAGCAACGCTGATCAGCTTGCGGTTTAAGCCTCAGGTGACCCGGGCAATCAAATCAATCTGCGTGGAAAAGGGGAGTAGGTATGGAGCCGGACTGATCTTGCAGCTGCAGCTGGCAGACGTTGATCCTGCTGCTCAGACAGTAGCTTGAGAGTAAATGATAGCAACTCTCCAAACAAAATAAATGCACACCCCGCTTCAGTCGTGTAATACGCAGATCTGATGCAATCGAACGCATAACTTTATTCTTCTTCCTTCTTCTTCGACAGTTTTGGCAACGTTCGGCAGCGAAAACTGGTTATCAGCATCGGGGACAGTTATCTTCGACATTTTAGCTGCTGCTCGAAGAGGATTTCGCTCACTTTGGCTACCCCCACACCATTGTCACAGACAACGCTACCACCTTCATGTCAGAAGAGTTCAAGGATTGGTGCAAGACCAGAGGCATCACTCACCTCACTGGAGCACCATACCACCCTGCAACCAATGGTGCTGCTGAACGGTTGGTCCAGACATTCAAGCAAGCTCTCAGGAAGTCCTCACTTCCTCCAAAAGCAGCCCTGCAGGAATTCCTGATGCACTACCGCAGAACCCCTCTCTCCACTGGATACTCTCCCAGTGAGCTCCTCAATGGAAGACGAATTCGGTGCAAAATCGACACTCTTCTGCCCTCTCCTGCTCACATGGCTCAAGGAAAGGAATCCAGGCAAGCCATGAAGTCTCAAAGTCAAGAGGTGGTGCGCCCAGTGGTAGCCAAACTCACCTTCCGTTTCCCTGTTGGAACGCCATGCTACGCTCACTACTATGGCCCTCACCGCAACAAGGATCCGCGATGGGTTCCAGCCATGGTCACTAAAGTGTTTGGAACTCGATCAGTCAACGTTCGTGTGTTCCCAAGAGGCCCAACTTGGCGCCATCACATCGAACAACTTCGCCCACGCTATGGAGTAGAAGAGGATGACGATCCTGGTGAGGCACCAACCCAAACAGTTCTGGAGACAACTGTCAACTCGGTGAAGCTGAAACTTCCCAGCCAAAGGCCAAGACTCGGAAGAACTGGCGTGCTCCAACAGGCGATGAATATAGACTGGACAAGCCACGACGCTCTGAGCGGCTGAAGCAGAAGCACCCCCAGAAGATTGATACCAGTCATAAGTAGTATAATCGCCTCTCGGTGTAACCTTTGGCTGGTGGGGAGGTGTTGTAGTTACACTCTGTTAACTACATATTACTGTTAGACTATAGGTAGCGATGTGCTGATAGTCTGTGTGTATGTGCCTTTTATCTATGTACAGAATGTTCTGGAAAAGGTCCGTCCCTCTCTCTTATCACTTACTCGGACTACAACTTTCTCGAACATTCTATGGCCGTATATAAGCAGCCCGCTCTGCAGTGTTCTCGATGAGCTTCCATGAGCTTACTCTCGTGTGCTACCCTCTCTCTACTGTCTCCCCCAGTGGCTCATACCCCGTGAGTCACTCCCTAGCCCTACTTCTTCATTGTTATTTGTTGTTACCGTTATTGGGCGATTGTTCCCAATAAACCCTTGTTTGGAATCCTGTTGTATCACCTCTCACTCGGCCCACAAATACAACACGCTGATTCAGAATATCATCATATTTTTGCGCTACGGCCACTCGGTCGCAAGTTATGGACCTCCAAAGTTTCATTAAGAAACATGCCATGAGAAGCTGTAATCCTGAAATAAATGTTCAAGATTCACGCATTTCTGAAGGGAACCTTTTGTCAGTGAATAGTGTGTGTACCCGACCTATTTTGACTCAGACAATATCAGACAGGTATCTATCTGGTGCAGTTTTCTCCGCTGATTCAGAATATCACCATATTTTTGCAGCATTCATGCATTTCTGAAGGGAACCTTTTGTCAGTCAATAGTGTACCCGACCTATTTTGACCGGCTGAGTTAAAAAATGGCGTTTGTTTTAATCTATAATTACTCCTTTTGCAGATATACGAATATTAATGCAAATTTGGTTTGATCAGTAGTAGAGAAAACATTAGCTTGGCAGGGCCTTTGCATAAAAAGTTATAAAGATTTTTCGAAAAAAAACGGAGTGGCATTTTGCGGAAATTTCGTAGTTTTCGGAGAATGTCTCGCTAACCAGCTATGATCTGGTAATGGGAGTACCAGAAAATGAAAGGCCATTGGAGCAGCTACAAAACCATATGCGAGTTGGGATCATAGCTTAAGAAATGAATGAAGGGTGATCGTTTGAATGGAGACTGTCAGACACGTGAAAATGAGCCCGAAAATTGCTGCCGACCCAACTTTGAGGGGGTGTAGCTCCGGTTCCAGGGGGTTGCTGGTGGCCGGGCATGCACCGTTGGTCTTCGACTGTGCTCTATTTTAACAGATACTAATATCAACCAGATCCGTGAGATGACCCTGCTTGCCCCCTCAAAGCTGACTTTCTCGTACTGTTGTTTGGTATTGGATTTTCCATTTGTGTATGTGTATGTGTATGTGTATACACATTTACCTTCGAATGTGTATGGTAATTTGTGTATACACATTCAGCAAAACAATGTGTATTTTTGTGTATATTTGTGTATGTGTATTGTACTGAAAATGCAATTTTTTGGTAGATTTTCAGTAAGAAATGCTAGGAAAATCGAATCTCTCAATGTCTGCTGCTTGGAACCTTGGATAGCTTTGAAATCGAGTTACTTATGCCATTTGAAGGCTTTATGAGGATATCTACTGTTTATTACTGTAGCAGAAACATCGAAATTTTACGTTTCTGTTCGAAATTTTATCGATTTTTGCCGATCAAATACACATACACAAAAATACACATTTTGAGTAGTGTTTGTGTATGGTAATGTGTATCTGAATTTTCAATGTGTATGTGTATGTGTATACACATTGAAAAAACAATGTGTATTTTTGTGTATGGTAAATGTGTATGTGTATACACAAACAACAGTGCATCCTCGCAAAATGCATGTTAAGTTGCGCAAAATGCATGTTAACTAAATAACAATATAAGTGCTGAATTATTCGCAAGTTAACCGTTTCTAGAGGTGCAAAAGCCGATTAGTTTAACAAACGACATGCATTTTTGTCCTTATTTTGTAAGTAATTGTGGCAGCAAGCATTTTTAACTCATTTAGATTTAGTCGTAAGCATTGTGCAACTACTAGTGTTCCGACGATATCAAAATTCGTCGATATTCGATATCGATATCGATATCGATATTTTCAACTCAATATCGATCGATATCGATATCGATATCGATATTTATAGTTATGCAAGAAAATCTCAAGATTTGAAAGAACAAACTGCTCTCATTGGTTATCAGTCAAGCACTGATGCAATCAGCAGTCTGATAAAAATTAAGTAGAGAATCTAAGAAAGGTAGTTGCCCTCTCAGTAGGGCCCGACCGGATACAAATTTCTACTGGATCCGGATCCGGATCCGGATATGCCCATATCCGGCCGGATCCGGATCCGGATATGCCGGATATCATTGATCAACTCAAAAATTTTTTAGAATGCAATAAACCACATAATATATACAATTCTTTGTTCTATAACAGTTGATTCAAAACAACATCTAATCTAATAATTGTAGTTCAAACTATGGTTGGATAATATCGGGGTTTTGCGATGCATCTGATATTGCATATATCATATGCATGCAAACAAGAGATACTGTATGTACATATTTTTTGCATATTTGCATATTTTATTACCGCGGCTAGAAATTGATAACTGGACGCTTTCCAAGCATTTTCGAGTTTGGTCGGAATGTCTATGCAATCTTTAGCATTTATTAGGCATACCTATTTTACAGATACAGACCTCATCTGAAAAAAAAACAGAAGGGGAAACACAGTTTGGCATGAAAGTTCAGCTCATTTCGTAATTTTTAGATAAAAATGGTTGACATCACAGACATTTGGCTAAATTATTGTTTGCATGTTCAAATTTGTTCTCTCCAATGTGCTATACTTAGCCGACCTTTTGGTAGACCTGTCCTAGTTTTACAAACTAAAAAATTATGAATTTGAAAAATCTCAGTTGAGATTTCCATTCTTTGTGAGTTGAGTTTAAAGTCTCAAGCCAATCATCTCCATTCTACAACTGAAAAGAGACGGTTTGATCTCTGTAAAGTACAGATTTACAGTATAAACTTGCCTCAATAATAGTTCGTTTCTTTATTTTAGATTTTTTATTTTTAATTAAATGAAAAATTAGCAAAAACAAGGCGACTATCCTAAACATTGAAATCCAGTCTGCTTGGCTGTTTTGTGATGTTCATTGTATCACATTAGTATTATTATTTTTGTTAAGTTTGTTTTGGCCAAGTCCTAGTCTGGTCGCCTTCTGTAGCTTGGAGTCATCCCCTTCCGAAATGAACTGACCCGAATTTTCAGATGTCAATTTTTAACGTAAATATTTCAAGAATCCTTCATCGGATCTTTGCCAAATTTTGCAAGTTAACCAATCTTTATATGGACTTAAGAACCTGAAGAGCTCGGCTTTTTCACAAAACCGGTTAAAATCTGGCGGATTTTTACTTGCAGTCAAGGTGAAAAATTAGCATTGTCAAAAATGAGGGTGTTATGCACAGAAATCAGGGTTACACACGAACTATGTACTGGGATCATGGATTACAATCGCCTCAAGAAATTTCTAACAAGCAATCGGTCGAATGCAATATTTATGTTAAAAAAACGTAAAAAATCACGTTTTCTCATCTGTGACTGATATCCGGCACATCCGGCAGGTAATATCCGGATCCGGTACCGGATCCGGATGTGGTCATATCCGGCCGGATCCGGATCCGGATCCGGATATCCGGTCGGGCCCTACCTCTCAGGCCAATGCCCCACCCTCATTAGGCATAAATGAGCTCAGACAGAATAGCTGTATTTTATCTTATTTTAATCACAAATAGGACACAATCCTTGATTTTAGTAGAAAATCGGACTTTTTGCCATCCTTTCAACCACCCATCAGCCGGCGTTGCCTCCCCAGGATTTAAAAATATACCACCTCTCAGCCGAAATGCTAGCCCATGTCTGCTTCTGCCCTCCTGCTTCAAGTGTGTACAGTAGACTGAGCAGCTCTTCAGTGTTGCTGCAGACATTTAAGAACCTAACTGTTGCTGTCTGAAAGCTGAGAATGCCAAGAAATTGACGTTTCTGAGAGCTATCATGCCACTGTTAGGTTTTGACACTATTCCAGGGAAATAAACTTGGTGTCAGTTCTGTTTTTTCCTACTTTTCAGGACAAAAAATATCGAAAATATCGATGCAAAATATCGCGATATCGATATCGATATCGATATTGGAAAAAGGGTCGATATATCGACTTTTCGATATCGATATCGATATATCGTCGGAACCCTAGCAACTACTAAAGTGTCGAATGGTAATGTGAATACTGAACTTTTGAATCACCCCTGTAACAGGATGTAGTATCTGATAGAACAAGTCTTTCTTTACGTATGTATTGTACTGTATGTTTAGGCCTGGAAAAACGATCGTCAAAGCATGCTAAGGGCTAAGAAATTAACAACAAAAAAGGTATTTGATTCCAATTTTGGTGTGCATAAGTGGAATTTCAGGATCTAAGAACACAGAGTAGCAAGAACTATGTACCTCATTGCAGTCTGAAACCGTGCCAGAAAATACGAAAATTAATTTTAAGGCAATAAAATCAATTCCTAACGTCATAACGAAAATCGATTTTTCTACTCGTACGAATATGAATAAGACATTTTGATTTTTGTATTGGCTAACGAATACGATAATTAAAATTGCCAAACATTGATTTACCGAATACGATATTTAATTTTCGTGCCCATCCCCAGCATGGTGATGTGTATGAGTTGATGACTATAAATTATATATTTTCGGAGGGGCTGGTGTGATTGACGGACTTCTCCAAGCAACAACAGCTCTATAAGCCAATCTAAATATCAGAATCAAAGCATGCAATAGAGCAATGACACTGAGTCCAATCCACAGGTCTAGCTGCCCTCCCAAATCACCCAAAAAAGATGAAAAACTCTTAGCATAGACTGCCTTGAACACTGGGTAGTGTTGATTCTGTAATGTCAATATATAAATTAGTATATCAAACATAATGTGTCACCATCCATAAACGACGTCGTTCCAAAATCCCGATTTTTCGGACCCCTCCCCCAAAATCGCCCCTCGCCCCTCTGGAACGACGTCGTTTGTGGACGGTCTCTTACCGGCTTCCTTTGCACAGTGATTGTTTGAAAATGATACCGATTATAGTGCCGACCGGTAACATGTATTTTAGAGGATTCAATTTCACAAGCCATTGCTTTGCAATGCAAAGAGCAATTCCGTTTCAATGCGTTCGATTCGGTTGTCTGGTCACTCAGAGATCTGTTCTTACCAAAAGCACAGACCCCAGCTTTGCTGAAGGGCAGTCTACCGAGCTCAGGCAACTTTGAGTAGAGTGTCCAGGAAACCCGCTGACACAGGTTCTCAGTGGCACCCAGGATACATCTGTTTATGCAATTCAGCACTGCAGTGTGGTTGATGCAGTTGCTGCAAAAAGGGAGGAGATTGTAAAAAAGAAACAAATTTTCTACCAGCTTTAGTTAGAGCTTCAGCTTTAAGAGCACGCCATGGCAGACCGATTGGCTGATCGCCAGCCAAAATTATACGACCGAGTCATGTATTGTAAAAGTTCGACTTCTAAAAACTTCTAAAAACACCGATTTCTGTTAAATTTCAGCAATGGAAACGTCAAATTCCATTTCAAACGCTTTTTTAGCTGATTTTAAGCTAAAGACTAGTGATTTCCGAGCCATCTTGCTAGTACCATATAGTGCTGTTTATAGTACCCGGGTAAACAATCAAAAGGCTAGTCATTCCATGACTACTTCGTTCCCACAACAAAACAGTAATGCTGAATCACAATTCACTCAACAACCAAATGCATAATAATTTGTAAGTTCCACTATCCTTTCGGACAGCTCAGGACACTCTGCGCTCTCAACCAGCTTTTCAATGGAATGCCCTGCTTACAAAGATACCTGAAGCCCGTTTGGTTATTTTATGCTTCTTCTTTGCGACTTTTATACTCATTATTCAACGAAGTGAGCTAAAAACGCATTCCTCGGGGTCCTGGAGTTATTTTAAATTTTGCCCCCCATCTCGGTGACCCCACGGCCCCTGTAACGGAAACTCCCCTCCCCTCCACAAGGCCGACCTGGACCTGTTACACGTATGGTACAGTCTTTCAGGTTGTTTCGTTTGCCTCTCTGCGGTTGGTCAGTGAACTGAAGCAAAAATACTGATTTTTGAACCGGTTTTTATGGTTCAAATATTTTTATCCAGATATTTTTCCTCACCTCCAACACCCGATATGACTACACCGGCTGATGTAGACATGATAGCGCTACAAAAGTCTGGAACGAAAACATTTGGTACCAGGGGTTTTGGTTGCTCAAAGAGGGTGGAAAAAATTTTTTTTCGAATTTTTCCAATTTGAGTGGTGGATTTTAAAGATACATAAATGTGTAGAAAAACCGCAAAATATTAGATCGCAACTCCTATTTACACGCGAGAAAATCGCGTCCAAATTTTCTGTCTGTCCCATAGTTAAGTGGCTCAAACTTTGGGAGCGTCTAACTTCAAGTGGGAGCGTCGAATCAAGTTATCCTTAAGGACAAAAGGACAACTCATTGGGTACTATTAACGCACCAAGTTTCGGCTAACTCGCTAAAAGTAAAAAATCCAACTTTATATAGGGATAAGGCACAAGGGTGGATCATGTCAGAGACTGGCTCTTAAGTCAGAAATTATTCGTTCCCGAAGCCAAAACACCCACGAACATCCAACTCAAACAGCCTAACAGTATTATGAATTACAGCATATTCTCGCTATTCGCGACAAGACTAGCGCTTTGCTTAGCGCCTCTTCATCAAGTATGGCCTTTAGCTCTTGAATAACAGTTCACTGAGCGTTTTCCAAAGTTCGCACACAGCTTCTATTCTGGATTGACGTAAAAGACATGATGAAAGCATTGAAAACCAGAGAAAAACAATTTCCTACTTTAGGTTGTTGCAGTAAGCGACTCAGAGATTTACTTTTCGTGGCGACCAGCCAATCGATTAGCTACGGCGGGCTCTTTCAGATGAGATGAACCGATGGAGCTGCCTAAGCACCTAAAGCTACAATAGCAACCCACACATTTGTTGGGACATATGGAAACGGGGACAGCTACCACTGAAACCCGCCCAGACTGACACTGAGCATGTGTGCCGGCTAGTAGCGAAGGCAGCAAAGGAAGAGCAGGATGTGGGTGTGCGTGATGGGCCGCAGTGTGGCCTAACAGAGGGGCTACAACGGTCCCGTCCAGAAAATCCATCCACCCATCCTAGACCGCATTAGTTTTGGGCTAAATTACCTGCAAGTTTGTCTCTTGTTGTAGAGTGCAGTAGTTTCATGCTGAACCTCATTTGTTAGATATTTATGCATACGAGCCCGGTGCTCATTAATATTCAAGTGAGTTAGCTTGGGAAAACTGCGTTTCTCTCTCCTATATCTGCATGCAGCGGTCACAAATGAACCAATGCGCCGTCTCGTATAAGTAAATCGAGCAGGGATACAGGCATCTATTAATTGAGAACTGCATGGATGGATGGTTAGTATGCATTTGGTCAGACCTGTTGCTCGTTTATCAACAGTGAAACAGTATTTATGACGATAAACTCCTCCTGAACCATATGGTGGATCAAGTTCATGACCACATATTGTTGGCGTGTATCTGACAGCAGTGCTTAATTTATTGTCGTCATTGTAAGAATGCAGTTTGAGGGGTAAGTGTTGGTTGGCTTGAGTTGAAACAAAGTCAACCACGTCACCAATGGTTACATTCATGCCTTGAAGTGGCTTATGCAAATGCTCACAATGGATGTTGCTTTCATTATCGGAATGGACTATACATCTCTCTTCAGCCATACTCAGTGCTTTTAATGCTGCCCAGGTTATTGCATGGTCTGGCGGAATTACATCAACAAAACTTTCGTTGTTTTTGGTAGAATACCACGTTATTATTTCTGAACCCAACCTGCTGTAGTTTTGTTGGCCCTTCAGTTGTTTTATGAGGCTGTCAGTTATTTTATGTCGTTCAATGCTGACAGGAACGGAGGATGCATTAGCTTCAGCTCCAGAGAGTATGATGTTCTCTGTAAACAGCTTCTGCAACTGATTCCGATATAAGTGAACCAGCAACAGGTTTCCTTTGTCCAGGTGGCTAGTCCAATATGAAAACTCATTTCTTTGGGCCCAGCCAAATTCTTTAATTCTTTTCGTTACTTCCTAAACATACCAGCGTTACCACACATGTCCTATAGAAGCTATTCCTGTAACTGGCGTAATACCCTTAGATATGCTGATGCTGATTGAAAAGGCTAACCAGTGGCTCAGATGCCTGTCTTGAGGCTTTCTGAAATTTTGGAGAGGAGGCAGAAGCCCAACCAGGCCACTTCAAACTACTAAAACTTGTATTTTCTGTTAATTTTAAGCCTGGAATGTATTTTAAACGCGTTTTTAAGGCAAAATTTGTTAAATTTTCTTATCCTGGTTGGGCAGCGGCCCAACCAGGCACTTTCAAAATTTTTCACCCCGCCCCTCTTTCCGAAATCCTGGATACGCCACTGTCCGGTAGTAACTAACTTCGCTCTCTGAGTTTAATAAGTCAGTCAAAAACTGTCAAGGTACAAGTTATCGAGTTTAGCAAAAATAAACTATTAGAAATATGGTTATTTAAGCATTTAACCGATTTGTTTTGGCTCTTTAGACCTCATGACCTAAAACATTTACAATATGCCTGTAAAACAGCGACTCTTAGCTGTGTCTGAACCTGTATTAGCTGTTTTTGCAGTATTTCGGCGATTTTAGTGCTCAATCCTCTCACATTCGGGCTGAATCCCCGACCTGAGTCAAACCCCACAACCCCTACAGTGTACCGCATACATATATGTACATAAATCCCTGCCAATACCAAGGAGTGTTCTGTTTCTTGGCACAAGCTACTGTGGATCAGGTACATACATGTAACAGGTCATCCGCCGATGGGGGAGGGGAGGTTGGGGGGTCTGGCGCCGGCCGGGAGGGTCTGAGCCAAAATTTTGGGGGAGGGGGGTGGCCACTAAAAAACGCTCAAAAATCGAAAATATCGCTATTTTTTGGCTAAAAATTGCCAAAAATCGCTAATTTTGGCTGAAATACAGCTAAAAAGTGCTGTTTTGCAGGCGATTTTGGCAATTTTTGTGTGTGAAATTGTAAAAAATTGCAAAATTTTGCTCGAAAATATACTTGCCAGAAAAATCGGAGGGGGGTCGCTGAAATCGTCTCGGGAGGGGGGTCCCCATCCAGCCCCCAGCGGACTTAGGCCAGACCCCCCAGACCCCATTGTTACATGTATGATCAGGTATACCTGAACCTGTACCTGATTATCAGGTAGATTTGCAATATCCATCTGATACCTATCTGATACCTGATGGGGTACTTTCGAACTGTACCTACCTGATTTTGGGTATTTTTGGACTGAAACAGGTACAGGCATCAGGTACAAACAGAAGGCAACAAATAGTAGTTTACGACCGATTTGTTCATTAAAAAAGCGTGTAGGAAGGCTAATTTTTCAAAATTTTCTGGCCACTGCTTGGGCGGTTGCCAAACCATGCCTCTTCAAACTTCAATACCTCTAATTTCTGCTAATACTATATTCAGAACGCTTTCAAAAGCATTTTCAAGCTAATTTTGTCCAAAATTTTGTGGCCCTGATTGGGCCATGGCCCAAGTGGGCGTGCAAAAATTGTGTAGTAGCTGGCGCCCAACAGATGGCTAAGAGTGGGTGGGCAGTGAAAGAAGGGAAAAACGTCCGAGATGACGACATCAAGAACTGCTAAATGGACCACCAGTCTGATCATAGGCCGTAACCCCCCGCACATTGGATCCGATCGGACCTGCCTGTCATACATGGGCCGGGGGGGTAAGGGGGGTATACCCCTCCCCCTCGGCCGGCCATACCCCCGCCCCCTCGGCCGTCCATACCACCCCCTCGGCCTTCCACCCCCCCTCCCGGAGGGAGAAAATTTCGCTTATTTAAGGCAAAATAGACGTTTTTTTGCCTTTTTTCGGGGGGACCCCCCCCCCCGAGGTCTCACCCCCCCCACCCCCCCCTCCGGATTTTTCCGGCCCATGTATGCTGCCTGTTGAAATTAAATCTAAATATGAAGTAATAATTGAGGCAAATCAGGTCCTGGCGGCCAAAAAGAATAAGCATAACTTTAAATATACAACCGTTGCGTCATGTGCATCTTGCATTTGTTTGAAGGGAGGGCAGAGCGGTGCAAATGCTTGCCAACGATGTCTCAGTTCAATTGACAGTTCAGGAAATTGGTCGGAAACATGTGAAGAGAGTGAGGTGGTTGTGACGGTAGGGTAGGAAGCATACTCCAAACTAACATTGACTATATTGACCACAGTGTAGGATATGAAGCCAAGAGTGACGAGATACCAGAACAACACCTCCTTCCAGCTTCTGGCCTTGTTAATATAGACCAGAGCAGATATAGTGGTGCTTGAGTAGAAAACATTCTTCCGAAGCCATTGGAATCGGCTGCTTCTTGAATTAAACATTCTCAACCCATGAGCCTGTTCATTTCAGATTGTCTGAGTGAGTTGGGAATAAGTGCTGTTATTTTGAGTCTGATCAAATGGTTAAATTACAGTTCTGCTAAACCAATCTGAAATTATATAGCTTGCTAAAATATGCAACACAGATTACTGCAATTTGAGCCAAGTTGATAAATCCATGGAACGCTTTCAACAGAAAATCCGTGAAAAGGATGGTTTTATGAACTAATCACAGTTTTACGTGGCTGGATTTGCACAAAGCAAATTGCGTACTCTTGATAATTTTTCAAAATTGGCAACCAATATTCAACATTTATTTTGCGAAAAAATCAACCTAGCTTCTAGGAGGAAAACTCCTAACCTGGCAACCCTGGGGATAATAGTCATTTGGCTGAAGTACCAGAGTACAGAAATTTTGCGTCAATTGCATAATAAATAAAAGTAGTAAGCTCCGGTCGACTGGCCGGGCAGTGACGTCATTTGACGTCTCTGCCTCTCGGAGTGGATGATCTTAAGACAGAGGTCTGTCTTAAGATCAGGGCTTACTACGTCACTGCCCCTTCATAATTTGGGTTTGATTTTCGCGGGAAATTCAAATTGCCCCTGTGTTTGATTTTGCCAGGAAAATTGCCAAAGCCAGATATTAACACATCCCGGCCACATTTCAACACTGAATTGGTGGGAGAGAATTTTTAGTAACCTTGTTGTACTTACCGATTTCAGCTGACCCAACGAAATCACCGGTCTGACGTGAGACTGGTTCGGATTCGTCATAGTCAATGCCCTCCGGTTCTACCGAACTTGGCCCGTCATGTTGGATTTTTAAATTATGTTAGTATGTAGTTTTGGCAGTAGTGGCGTTTAGAGACGGGCACAAGAATTAAATTTCATATGAGAATGAAAATTAATGAGTAAAATTAATTTCGTAACGAATACAAGCACCAAAACTATAGAAAATGCTAAAATTAGAACAACAACGAAAATTAAACTGCAGTTACAAAAATTAAATTTCAAATAGAAGCTAAATTTTCGATTGTCATGTATATTTGCAATAGGGAAAGAATTTTACTCAATCTCATGGCTGTGTTCAAATTTTTTCCCGCTTTTCTTTCGATTTCTGTAAGCGAATTAACCCCTTCGGTTTAGTTCCGTTCAGTTTATGCCGTAACAACTCTAGAGTACGGTTGGACACATATATGCAATATGCAATATCAAACAATGCATATATGCATGGTTTTTGGCATGTATATATGCATATGCAATATCATATGCATGCAAAATTTCAATATGCAATAGTCATATGCAAATTGACCCTGATATCAACCTGATTGACTTTCCGATAGGTCTGAAACAGCTTTCCGATACATTCACTTTCATTTTTTTTTGCTTCCCGATAGGTTGGCCAACTACAAAGTATGGCGTTGGTCATTTGCAAAGGGATAATACAGTCAGGCACTTAACGCCGTTTATGGTACCGGTACCAATGCGAAGGTAGGGGTACCATATATGGTGCCGGTACCATATATGGTACCACTACCCTAGGTACCGGTACCATATATGGTACCGGCACCTTATATGGTGTCGGTACCATAAACGGCGTTAAGTGCCTGACTGTAATAGGTAATTTTATGTAGTCTGTCTGTCTGTATTGTATAATCTCAATGCCAATCACCCTGTCAGCCTGCTGTGACTTTGACGCCGACTGTTGCCAAAACCTTAAAACTAAAAACAGGTTTGTAGTAAAATGTAGGTGTTGGTGCTAACAACAACAGCACGAAGACTAATTCATTCATAAAAGCACATGTAGTAATGAGTGTAAGCTGAATGAAAATTAATCAATGCAAATACAAAGGCTCACTGCCGCTCTGCATCAGTTTGCCATATTGAACTGAAGCCAGAATGTTGGTCATTGCTGCTCTCTTTGTCTCTTTCTTTGTAGCATCAATGAACAAAGGATCCACTGATGCTAATGGGTAAGTTATAAAAGCTTGTGTGGCGTACCCAAGATTTTGCAAGGGTGTGAAATCTTTAAAGAGGTCTCGAGCAAATTTAGAGAGCTCAGCTTTTCAAAAATGCATAAGGTACAGTCAGCTTAAGAACAGCTTATTAGGGGCTTGGGAGGTCTGACCCTGACCAGCATTTGTCATACAACGCCCCGATTGGGAAGACTCCACTCGATTTTCTGGCAAGCAACTTGTTTGTTTGTATAAATTTATTCTTCAGAGTACAACACGATAAGACGCGTCGCGTACACACGGTACTTTTCAATGTCGTACAGCTGACTAGATTAACACGTACAGTCAGTAAAAATACTTACACACACAAAATTGACTTAAACATCAACGACAGTTACAAGGTTACTACATATCAGGGGGTTGAAGAGGTCGTTTGAACATACAATAGTTTTAAAACGAGCCAAATCAACAGTAACTTACTGCGATTTTTTCTGGAATATCTAACAGACACCAGAATAGCAAAAGTTGTATGTAAAACGGTACCTATTAGACGCTAGAGGGGATAAACAGACAAGACAGATTGTTCAAAATTCTTATTTTTGGCAAGTAAAATAATTGCAAATAAGTGTGCTAAATAATGAGAACTAAAATGCCTCAAAATTTGAGAACTGTGTTCAGATTGGATTCATGCAGAGCAGGTCAACAGTGCGCTTACCATAGGGCATGTGGACCGGGTACTCTTCCTATGTGCTACTGTCCTGTTGGAGAGGAATGCCTACTTGGTAAAGAGGGCTTTAGATGCGCGCCTCGCAGTCAGTACTCGCCGATCTTACCACGTAATGATTTTGCTTTATTGCAATCACGCTTTCAAGCTACTGTTGTTTGGTATTGGGTTTTCCGTTTGTGTATGTGTATGTGTATACACATTTACCTTCAAATGTGTATGGTAATTTGTGTATACACATTCAACAGAACAATGCGTATTTTTGTGTATATTTGTGTATTGCACTAAAAATGCAAATTTTTTGTAGATTTTGAGCCAGAAATGCTAAGAAAATTATATCTCTCAATGTCTGTTGCTTTAAACCTTGGATAGCTTTTAAATCGAGTTACTTAGGCCATTTTAAGTCTTTATCAGGATATCTACCGTTTATTACTGCAGCAAAAACATCGAAATGATTCGGTTCGAAATTTTATCGACTTTTGCTGATCAAATACACGTACACAAAATACACATTTCGATTAGTGTTTGTGTATTTTAATGTGTATCTGAATATTCAATGTGTATGTGTATGTGTATACACATTGAAAAAACAATGTGTATTTTTGTGTATGGTAAATGTGTATGTGTATACACAAACAACAGTATTTCAAGCACATAAAACATATGTGTGCATTCGATCTCATGGAGGTGACAGCACAAAGTAGGTGACAAAAACCGAAATCTATAAAACGCTTCTGTAAGCTGTTAGGAAACCATTCATGGGTTTTGGGCCACAGAAATCTAATTTGACAACTAACTAAACTAGTACTATATGTACTGCTCCAGACAAATATATCGGCGAGATTTCAGTGAAAATTTCAATTGTTGGACAAGATTTCATTTAAGAATCCAGTGTATCAAAAATTTAGTTTTGTCTGTTTTTGAAAATAGATCTCAGGCGAAGTTTCAAAGTTATACTTGAGTCTACTGGTCAGAGATTTGGCTGCCCTCCAAGGGTCCGACCATGCACATGTATCTTCAGTACAGTGCCAACTAGTATTTTGCAGCTGCAAAAGGCGATGAATGCTGTCGTAAACCATGTCTAGTGGGTAAAGACTGCTGCACCCAATGTGATTATTGCGATCATAGGCGATGTAAACCTTTTTACAAGACTCCACTAGATTTTCTGGTAAGCAACTTGTTTATTTGTTTAAATTTATTGTTCAATTCCATACAAACACTGCTCTACAATATTTTAGCAAAGACTTATTCAGTGTCTAGTTTATCTAGTCTAGTAAATGGAACATCCAAACACTTATGTATCCATTCATCACAAAAAGGTGCAAAGCCAAATCAACTATGGCATTTTGGCTCATGTTTATATAATCCTCGATTGCACTTTGAGCTACAGGGGTGCCCTCTCAGTATGTTATACCTAATGACAATAGCAATCATTTTCCATGGACCACTCTCACTCTTATTATTCCGTTCACAAAACCACCATGAGTTGGAATTTTCGCGACACATGGCACAATAAATAGTAAAGAATGAGATTGTTTTGTGTGACTGTTATACTAAACAATCACATTCTTCACTATTTATTCTCGTGTGGTTGGTGTGTCTATTTGTTTGTGTGTGTCTGCGTTCACGAGTCGATAAAAACCTGTTTCATTGGAGCCGAGACCCATCTGAAACTACCTACTGTTCTCCCACAAGTTTCTTGATTCGACACTTCCCGTCCACAAGTCTTCTGAGTTCCCAGTTCTCCATTCCTGAACACTATACCCTCTCCTGAAGTACCCAACCCTACACTACTCTCTACCACTATTCTATTGCTCCTCCTCAAAGACCAACAACCACAGAAACTCAAGCTACAACAAGAACGACTCAAGGGTCAGCTAGAGCAGCAAATTCAATCTGACCGCATGTTCTTCATCATCATCGCATCAATCTTCTGTTTGTCAGCTAGTTGTCTCAGTGCAGAACGACACCTGTGCAAGTGAGGGAAGAAGCGAATCTTGGTTTATGTTGGAAAGAGGAAAAGAAAGACATACACAAAGGAGGCAACAGGAAAGTTGAAGCACAGACAAATGATGAAGGGAAGGCTGAATTGAAAAAAAATCGATAAAGAACTGATTGAGAATGAATCGTTTGAGTGATGTTAAAAAATCGACAGGATTCTGTCCAAAACGCAGTAGCATAGAATATATATAAGAATTAATGATTACAGCACGTTTTAGGAGGGGTGAAGTGAGAAAATGAGAAGCAACACATGATTCTTGATTCTGTGATCATTGTGATAGCTCATTACAAATTCCAAAAAAGGTTGCTATTGCAAATGGTGTTGTATTCTGAAATACTTGTCCCATACTAAGCAGAAATTCATGATCACTGCGTTTATTAATTAGTTTTACGAAGCAGAACCAACACAACCTCATTGACTGATGACCACATCCGATCTAGCATCTCTTTCATATAGGTTGCTGTTGTGGTGCCGTTTGCCTGTTGAGGCCCACTGAAGTCCACACCGAAACCCACCAAGTCCACCGCAGGTTGAATTGGCGGTGAAAACGGATTACCAGGTGGCACGGTCTGCTGACTACTGTGTTCCACTGGCTCAGACAAACGATTTCGTCGGTCAGTGGCGGTACTGTGAATTGATTATTCCGCCAGCTGCACTACTGCCTGACTTAATAAGCGAGTACCTACATGCCTATGTTACGAGGCAGCGTTAAAAAGTTAGAAAATTTGCATAAAAAATTTGCATATTCAAAATGTCAATATGCAAATTTTCGAAGTTTTTAATACTGCATCGTAACATAAGGATGTAGGTACTCAATGAAAAGCTCTCGCTTAGCTAAGTCTGAATATGATGGTCCCGATTGGATCGGATTCTGTAGTAAGCATATTTGATGCAAAATTTTCTAACTTTGCAACATAACAGTGCTTCCTAAGATACACAGCATAGAATTTGCAGATTACAGTATCAAATCGAGATGGGACCATTAAACTCAGACTTGCCTAATGACAGCTTTAGTTTAAGTACAATAACTCGTAGGTTAGGAAGCAGTGTTACAAAGTTAAAAAATTTGCGGGTTATCAAGGGTGGTACCAAATACCTGGAAGGAGGCGGTAATGCTAGAACAGCAGTGGTGCAGGCCAAACACACTCTATAAGCTATGAACACATGTTTATTCTATAGCGGGGGCAACTTTTTACAAGTGGCAAGTTGTCCATGCCATGGCCAAATCAAACTCTAAATACAGTATATTTTTTTTCGAACAATTTCTATTATTACGAATATGGTTAGTAGAACACAGATATGGGTTAGAAAAGGATACACACAGCAGCTGGGTCAGAGTGCTTGACATGTATGTGTGTGATGTAGAGCAGTTTGCCTTGATACTTGAGGTTTGATTATGGCTTTTACTGTTTCCTTAATTATTGAAGAATTTCAAAGAAACGCAAGTATTTGTCCCAAATTTCAGTAAAGGCATCTTTCTTCTTCAGCATAATACTGGCATAATATGCAGTTTTCAAGTTTGCCGTTATAAAGTGCCTGAAGGTCATATCGGAAAATTCTTTAACTTCCCGTCGTGCTAAACTGTATATAAACCTTTTTGTATAAATGCCTAACAGATTCAATACCGTTGCATTTACAAACAGGTCATGAATTTGTGCAAAAAGTGCTGAGATTAGATCAAATGTTACCTCTTGGTGTTCAATTTCGAGAATAAGTGATTCTAACATTCTCCAAGCTTTTTTTGCTACGGCGCAATGATAAAGCATGTGCTCCACTGTATCAGTTTTCTGCAAATGGCACTGCTTACAATTCATGTCATCTACTATCCTTCTGTAGAATAAATACTGCTTTGTTGGAACTATCCTATGCAACACCCGATATTGAAAATTCCGCAATTTGACATCAGGTGACAGACGGTGTGCCCGCAGACAGGCTTTTTCAAATAAATCCTCTGTAACCCAGTATTTATCCGTCCATCGTTTTTGTGCTGCAGGACTTTCATACATCTTGGCTAGTTTGTACCTTTTGTACAGCGGAATGCTTAGCTTAGTTGCATCCTTTATTTCAGGATTGTATGCCAGGTAAGCTTGCAGCAACCCATTCCAGTTATCAGAAATTTCATTGCGCCATGTACGTGGCAATGCTGTCCACAATTTTTTCCACTGCTTCCTGTCTATAGCCAAGGCTGGATACTTAGCCATCACTTCCGGGTAATCCATAAATAAACCCTGATCTCCTAGCAAGTGTCTTATTACTCTGGTAATTCCATTTTCTTTCAGATTAGGATTAAAGTACATACGCTTACAGTAGGCTGTCCTAACTTCACATCCTTATTGTTGAAAATGCTTCTAGCCAGCAGTGGCTCATCAGCAGGTCTCTTAAACATAACGTTATCCCAGTATTCCACATACACTTTCAAGAGTTCACTATAGAAGGGGTTTATTTTGTTTTTCACCTCGTTCCAATTAAAACGACCTTCTAGAAGTGTTATGATTCCTCGATATGAATTGAGTTTGCGCAACCCAATCGCAGCCCATTTGCAGAGAGAACTCTTTGCTAATCTAGCAACCCACTTGAGCTTGATGGAGTCGTTACTTATTGATACGCTTGGAGCCTTCAGTCCTCCCAAGTGGTAATCTTGAATCAATGTTTTCATCTTTACTTTTGGCTTTCCATCGTTCCAAATAAATCTGTATAAGCATTTTTCAATTTGTTTCTTCTCCTTATCAGAACATTTGAGCACATTCATTGGGTAGATAAGCTGCGATAAACCTAAAGTGCGCGCTACATTAATGCGTCCTTCAATTGTGAGCCCTCGAGACAACCAAACCGATAATGTACGGTTCATCTTTGCAATTTTATCTCCAAAATTTTTCTGTTGTACAGTCTGTTCGTCATGTGAGAAATATATCCCAAGAATGCGTACAGCTTGTGTACTCATTGCAAAGGGACCACAGTTATCAGTACGATTTTTACACGAACCAAGTCCTAAGCATTCAGTCTTACTAGTGTTTATCTTTAAGCCAGATACGGTAGCGAAACGTTCAATGATACCAACTGCTTGGTTGACTGAATCGACATCTGCAAGACTCAACGTCGTATCATCCGCAAACAAACTCAATTTGTACTCGAACCCGTTTACTGTGATTCCTTTAATATGGGCATTGTTCCTAATACAGTTAGCCAGGACCTCCATAGTCATAATAAACAGATATGGGCTTAGAGGACAGCCTTGTCGTACACCTGATAATAGATCAAATTCTTCTGTAAGGTAACCATGATTCAAAACAGCTGCCCTAGGATTCGTATAGAGTAACCTGACCCAGCGGATCCACTCTATATGACAGCCAAAGTTTTCCAGAACCTTAAACATAAACTTTCTGTTGACTTTGTCAAACGCTTTTTCTATATCTAGCGCTATGAGAAAGCCCGGTTCGTTTTCTTCATTCAGATATTCCATTAGGTCCAGTAAATTGCGTACGTTTTCGCCAATGTAGCGACCTGGGACAAACCCACATTGATCCTCATGAATTAAAGTTCTCAACATAGGCTTAATTCTGTTTGCCAACACTTTAGCCAATATTTTATAATCAACATTCAACAGTGAAATAGGCCGCCAGTTTTTCAGGAGTGTTTTACATTTGTCCCCTTTTGGGATGAGTTTAATAATGCTCCTGCACTGAGTCTGTGTTAGATGTCCTTTTAAGTACACTTCATGATACATTGCGAGAAACCTCTGCTTAATGTCATCCCAAAACTTCAAATAAAATTCTACTGGAATTCCATCACTACCAGGTGTTTTATTACTTTGCATCTCATTCATGGCTTGTTTAATTTCTCTTTCACTTAATGCCTGTCCCAGGTTTCCTTTCTGTTCCTCTGTCAGTCTTGCTAAAGTTGGCTGATCAAGAAAAACCCTTTCAGCATCCTCTGTAGCAGGTTCTGGCTCCTGATAGAGTTTGGCATAAAAGCGGCTGATTTCCTTTTGAATGTCTTGAAATTTCTGTGTTACTGCTTTATCTTCATCCTCGAGCTCCCATACTGTTGTTTCAGTCAATCTCTGTTTTTCTAAGTTGTAAAAGAACTTCGAATTTTTCTCACCAAACGCAGCCCAATTAGCTCTAGCTCTAACAGCGGCACCTGCTGCCTTTACTTCTAAAAATTGTTTCAGTTGCTCCTTTATGAGTTCATACTGTTGAATTGCAGCAGGACACAGTGTTCCGTCAATTTTCGCTTCCAATGCTTCCAATTCCTTGTACAGTTTACTCTCATAAGCCTTCCTTTCTTTTGCGAGTTGACTAGAAAATCTTTTGGTTTCCTCTCTTATGCGCATTTTCAGGAAATCCCATGCAACTCGTTGGTCTCCTATTTCTGCAGTCAGAATTTCTTCTTCAATCTCTCTTAGCCACTGCTTCACTTTTATTTGATACTGCTCCATCCGAAGTAAGCTAGTGTTCATCTTAAAAATACCCTTCCCTCTTGGGATGTAACGATCAGTCTCAAGTTTTAGTAACACTACGTTATGATCCGATGGACCTTTTGTTCCAATTTTGGCATTTTTAACAGCTGGCACCATATCTCTCTCAATATAAAACCGATCAAGTCTTGTACGAACCTCAGTTGATGTTCTGCCCCTGGTCGACCGCTTAATTCGTGGGTTCATGTGTCTCCAGATATCCACTAGTCCTTTCCTTTCCATAAACTGTTTCAGATACCTCGCCGATGGTGACAGTGCACCATCACCTCGACCACCTATCCTGTCTAAGGCATTATCAGTCACTACATTAAAATCACCACCTATTATCAGTTTCCTATCTCGTTCCTGTCTCTGGTCTATCCATTGTTCCAATCTTTCAAAGACCTTTACCCTCTCATTGTCCTGGTTAGGAGCATACACACTATAGATCAAGAGTTTTAGGCCTGAGATTGAAACCTTAAGTTCAACCAATCTACCCTCAGTATCAACTTGAAAGCTCTCCACAGAAACGTCAATATTCTTTTTCCATAAGATTGCCGTTCCTCTTGCATTTGTTGCACCATGGGAGAAAACTGCATTTGCGAAGCCTAAGTGCCCTTTAAACGTTAGCTCGTTTGCCAATTCTGAATGCGTTTCTTGCAATAAAACCATATTCGCTCTTGTTTTCTTCAAAAACTGCCCTACTTTCCTACGCTTCCTTTCCTCACCCAACCCAGCTGCATTATAAGAAGCTAAGGCGAAGTTCAGCGGGGTTGAAATCATCGCAATAAGATGGCCCATCCGCAAACACGCTTTGCCATCATCTATGTACTCGACCACATATTAACTCAAACGCAGAAGATAATTTGCCAAGGATCGCGTACCTACAAACTTTTTGTGCATTAGCAATTCCTTAGGATAGATATAATCGACTAAGTCGATTATTAGTGTCCACATAGTATCCAAAGCATAGCTCTACAACAACAATACTAAACAGGGAAATGTGCATAACGGTGTCCACAACGTGATCCGAGAAAGTGTCCAAACATGCATTAATGTGGGGGGCGTACTTAAACAAGTCCTACATTAACGGTGGTGTCTCAAACAAACCAATTATAGTGATCCATAGAGCAAGCACGCCAGCGAAAACCATCGTCTTCTTCAGCCACTACCGCAATGTCCTCAGCGCCTAGCACCAAGAATTGCATCTGAAATACCTTAGCCATAAATGACTAAGGTCAGTGTCCACAAAGTTTCCCAGTAGCATGAGAGCCAAACACGTACAACACTTCCAAAGCACTGTAGCCACAGACTATTCACCAATTAAGCTGCACCACCTGCCTTGCTTTCAAGGGCTGTGAACCACTTGTTATTGCTGGTCCACACCCTAGCCCGGCACGTAAATGCAATCCAAATAAAAAGAAACATAAGTATCACAGATCACCTTTGAATCACTCGTTTCTTATTTAGTCTTTCTTCCAGTTCAGTTTCCATTTGTCTTGCAAGTTTTCTTCAATATGTAAACCAAAAAACCTGTCTCTTCTTGTCTTTCGGTCCAAATCAGTTTGTTCCTTCTTTTTCTTACCAGTCATTGTCAACAGTCAGAGTCAACTACTCGTTTTCCCATCTTCCGTCGCATCGATAAGACGCCCGGCACGCCTGGCCTTGCAGAGTTTTCTCCTTGCAAAATTTAAAGTGGCCTTGATAACCCATGCAGGCTGTTTCAACAAGTCCTGCGAAGATCCTGGATTATCCCTCGATATCGTAGATCCCGAGAGAAGCAGAGCTGATGCACAGAGTTCTCCAACCAAATCAAACCAAGGCAAACCAACAGAATCACATTTCAATGGTCCAATGGGCCGTTTTGGAGGGTGTTTTCAGAGCTCGCCGCGGGAGCGACCGCACGCAGCCGCCATGAACGCACACTCCCCCAAAATATACTTAATTTACTTACGCACGCCTAGCTATTGCTGCACTTTTTTTGGCAGCATGCAAGTGCTGCGTGAGTGTCTGCTTTCATTATCTATAATCTGCATCCTTCAATGGCTAGCCATACCTACAGTACAATTTTCCGTCCGCCCATCCACCGCCTTTCATCTTAGAGCTTGTTTCTCTTAATCTCCCACAAAACGAACTACTCCAATTTACTATCCGCCAAGCTAAGAGTGGATATTAGGTACTTTTCAGCCAGTTTTGCTATGCGATAGCATATGTTCAGTCTCACAGGCATTGTCTATTGTGGGTGCAAGCAGAAACTGACTGGAAAGCCACTTGAGGTTGAGGTTCTAATTCTGACGAACTGCCATTATTACTGTTGACAGACATGGGCTATCATTTCGCCTGAGGGGTGATAGATTTTCAAATTCTGAGGGGGATGGTTTAAGGGTGTAGCGGCGGATGATGGGGGTTGAGAGATGGTAAGTCAAAAAGTCCGATTTTTCGCTAGAATTAAGGTATTTTGGCTAATTTTTTGGTTAAGTAGGCTGAAATAGTTTCAAGTTTTCAACTTTATTCGCTACCCAAATAAGCTAGTCTGAGCTAATTCATAATATCCTTGTTTATAGTCTGTTACTGTATAGGTATTGTTTAGCTACTACACTTGCAATTTTGCGCTTGAATATAACGTAAATGCCATAAAAACACCACAGTTTTTACAGTTCTTAGGGTAGGGGTTTTTTGAAAATGGTAGGGGGAAGTAACGGGATTTTATTTGAAAAGTAGGGGGATAGGGTCTGAAAAACCTGGCAACCCTGTGTGCTGCCAACAAAACAAACAGCTTCAGTTTTTAACACTACTCTATGACAACAAATTTCAAACAGATAAGTACTCTTAACTGGATTTAACAAGGTCGCTTATAATACGGATATCTGTCGCTAATGTGCTCAATCCATCATCAACAAATGACAGAGACAGAAGATTTTCGATGTTGAACTCAAATCACTCAAACTACCCATACTGCAGTAATAATTAACAAAGGTGACAGCTTTTCGGACAGGTCTGCTGAATCCAGCCACTTGAGAAGCAGTAGTAGCTGATCCACTTTTTGTTGCACCAGAATCGCTTGTTCTCGCATTCTGAAAGGGTAAATTGTAATGAGGTGTGACAAGGAAACCATCCATCTGTTCATATCAGAGCCAACCTGACCAACAGATAAAGAGACAGACCGCAGTAGAGCTTGTTGATCCTGTGTATGTCGATGGTGCTGAGTCCCTGTCTCTGACCGATGGTCACCCCTCGTCTCAGAGGCTCCAAAGTAGCCAATCCATTGCGGGAAAAGGCATACATAGAGTAGTGCATGATGGAGCTGTAGTCGTAGCGCGTGCCCAGGTGGTTCAGCACCTCACTGCCATAACGCTTGAACGCCAGCTCATAACCAGGAGCTATGTTCTGCTTTTTGACTGAGACAAATCTGTTTCTGTCAGTTCTTGCGTGCTCATGAAAGAAGCCTAGACAATTATTTCTGTCATGCAACACGCAACAGCTCATCCGCCAATGGGAGAGGGGCTTGGTGGTCTGGCGCAGGCCTAAGTTTCCAGAGGAGGGTAGGCGAATAAAATAAAAAACGCAATTTTTGTCGAAAAACTTATTTGGGCTAGAATACAGCTACATAGATATTATTTTGGAGGCAATTTTAGTGTCTGAAAATGCGTGTCCAAAAATAGGAAACCCTGCGACTCTACAGTCTGGCTCACAAAATGCTGAACCAAACACAAAACATTGACCAAAATTTGCCCCAGACTGCCTCCCAGTGTTGCCAGGCTGGGGGGATTTTTTCCGATTTAGGGGCAAAATTTCGATTTGGGGGTTAGGGGGGAAAATTTGGGGGGGGGATTTTTTAAAATTTAGGGGGTTTTAGGGGAATTCAATCTGGCCCAGAAATTGGTGAAAATCAAATTTTTTTAGCACAAAATTTAAAATTCAAGAGGATTTAGATCAGGTAACTTTGTCAGGAGTGTCTAGGAAGCTACACGAATCGATTCTGCCTATTTCATACTCCTTTTTAGGTAGATCAAACAACATTTGCTGCATAGCAGTTGAATTGCGCTCTGAGCTATTTGAATAACTTCTCTAAAAAGTCAAAATTTTCAACCTAAATTTTAGGCACGAATTTGTCGTGAGTGATAAAATTTACATTAATCTACAGGGTGTGCCAAAAAAAAACAACCCAACGGATTTTTCGCTGTAGCAACCGCAAATCTCAACCGATTTGAATGAATCCTTTTTTAGATGAAAGCTAAATAAATTCTTGAAAGATTGATGTAACGTTTATTAATGTGCTCTGCTTAGTTCCTGAGATATTCACTCTCAAAATCAAAATTGTGATTTTGGCAGTGAACAAGAGGGAATTTTTCTTTTTCCGCTGCACTTCGTAATAAAACGGATTCCTGCTACTGCTGAAGGCTATTGGAGGCTTTACTGGTGACACATAAACTCGGTTCACTTCAACAGTAAAGTGTTATTACCCCCAGCACTAGGAATCTGCTTTATTATGAAGTGCAACGGAATCGCTCTTGTTCTTTGCCAAAATCTGTTTCGACTTTGAGGGCAAATATCTCAAGAACTAAGCAGTGAATCTCAATAAAAATTGCACTAATCTTTGAAGAATTTATCAGTCTTTCATTTAAAAAAAGAATTCATTCAAATCGGTTAAGATTCATGGTTGCAAAAGTAAAAAATCTGCTGGGTTGTGTTTATCACTCTTGTTCACTGCCAAAATCTCTGTTTTGATTTTGAGGGCAAATATCTCAGGAACTAAGCAGGATATTTTAATAAGCGATTCATCGGTCTTTCAAGAATTTATTTATCTTTTATTTAAAAAAAGATTCATTCAAATCGGTTGCGATTTGCGGTTGCTATAGCAAAAAATCTGCTGGGTTGTTTTTTTTTTGGCACACCCTGTACAATGAAAGCTGGAGTACGTATGTTATTTGGGTGGACAGGAAGTCACAAACTGGGTCGGGGACTCGCTTTGAATGGTTAAAATATTCATCTCTATCTCTAGCTCATTTTGACTACAAAAAGTTATAAAGTAAAAAAGGAAAGCTAAACTAAAATTGGAAAACTACATATGGCTCAGGGAAAGCGCGTTTTTTCTGAGAATAACATATAGACCCTTGGCAGAAGCCATGTCTACTCCTACTGTACGCACTTAAAGGCAGATTTCTGAGTGCCTATTTTTCTTCATGTTTTACAGAAGTTTCTACCAAGGGTTGTGTAGATGTAGCAAGCAGAAGCTCAGTAGATCATGTGTTTGCGTCGTTTCTCTAAAAAACGGTGAACTTTCGTTTTAGTTTCGCATTCAGGTGTGCTGTTTTTTTAGAAAATCAACAGAAAATTAGGCAAATACCTTGATAATCGCAGTTTTAGGAAGAAGTCAACTGCAAATTCGATATAATTTTACTGTCCTTTCACTACACCAACAGCATAGATACCATTCTGCTGCTGGAAAATTGAATTTAGATTTGGGGGGATTCTTTAGGGGGATTTGGTATTTTTGTGGATTTTGGGGGGATTTTTTTCGTGATTTAGGGGGATTTGACTCTCTGGACCTGGCAACACTGCTGCCTCCTATACTTCGATTTGGTGCTTTTGGTGGTCTGTTGTCCCAGTGTCAGATTACATTTGGCCTGTTGGTGGACCAAACATCTGGTCACCTTTTACAGAAAAAAATGGTGATGCCTGTTGGGGGTCTAAGCGTGCCCGTACTCTAGCGTGCAGCAAGCAGTTTGTTTACACCCATGTTTGCTGATCTCTTGGTGGCACCTGTTGGCTGTGCCTACCGTTTGGCCATTTGGACAAAATTTCAACTTTGGTTAAACATTTTGTAAGCGGGAATGTAATGCCTCTAGAATGATTTTGTTTGTGGAGGGTCAAGTAAATTGTAGATATACCGATGGCATGCATCAACAGATGAATGATGAGCCCCTTGTGAGCACAGGATCTTGAAATGTACACCAGTTGTCGTCCTTTCCCTTGCCTGCCGATCTGAGAGGAACATCTGTTTCTGGATCTACTCAAGAACACATAGTCAGTATGGCTGGACGTTTTCCCAATGAACCTAAACTTGTCTGTAGAGAAATCTGACAGATCTCAAGTTGGAGATTGCCTTATGCATGTGGCTGCGTGGAAGTCAAAGAAGGCTCCAGCGATCTGCCTTCGCTCTTGTAGTGTAAAGTGACCAGAGAGCAGATACGGAACTTCCTTGTGCTGCCACAACTTGCTCCTGCACTTGACTGCACTCTTGAACTTGGCCGAATTGCGCAGATGAGCTCCACTTCCTCGTCTTCCAACTGCACTCTCCAACTCTGACTCCGTTTCCTTTATACTCTTGAACATGGATGTCACTGTTTTGCTGTCAAGACCATCAATGTCTCCTGAGACATGTGCTGGATTACTGAACCGGTAGAACAAACGATGCCGTATTTGTACCCATAACCTGGGTAATTAAACCTGGGGTTTGCGGTCGCCGAACCCTATCTTGGGTTAAAAGTTGCAAAAATCAGGGCGCCCAAAATACTAACTGGGGATAAGCTGCAGTAGGCTTTTAGGACTGTTTTCAAACCAAAATTAGGGCTTCAGAATTTTCAGAACTTGTAACCCTAATTAGGGTTTCAAAAGCTTTAAACAGGGTCTAGTAAGCTACCCGGGTTAGTCACCAAAACCCTGTGTGGAGCGCAAAAAAGATCGTTGAAACAACTTTGCCCATAGTACTAAAACCTTACTTGGAATCGGACCTGAATCCCACATAATATCAGCACTGGATATTTATTTGACTGGGGAAAGCCACAGACATGTGTAAGAGTGGAGTACCTTCGAACTGCTTGGTCTGCTTTGTGAGAGGATCGGTACCCAGTTGCGCCGCCTTAACCGATTGTCCACCAGCTACCTCTGCTTCGGTAAGCACATACAGCTCCTAAACAACATCTCTTTTGTGTGGCACACCTTTTCTTCTTACTGATACCATCCAAATGCCTAATGCTAATGTTCCTCTAAGTCAATTCAGTAGTGATATAAAATAAATTTAAATCGTAATTAACATTAGCATTAACGTAATTGGGGGCCTTTTCTAACTTCAACTGAAATAATTTAACTAAATTGAGCTTAAATTTAGAAAACGCACCATAATTTAATTGTGATTTAGTTAAAAGTTCGCCCGGAATATCAATTATTTCCAGTGCTACTTGTACGAATCTGAGAGGTGTAAATGATTTTCTGCACATTAAGGCAAAGGTTTGTCACCAAAATTTGTGCCGCCTTTATTTCGATTTGTCAGGTTTGCAAGGTCATACCTCATCATCGTCGTCCTCTCCACTCAGAAGTACATCCACTAAACTTCTCTAAAAGTGTGTGTTTAGGTAAATTTTTATAAGTGACATTATTGGAGTAGCTCACGTTATCAACCACGTGCAAGACCATCAGCAGAATGCAGACTTCTGCGAAAACTCGCATGTTTTCAAGTAAAGTGGCGGCACTAAAAGTGCTGTGACGACGTAGGTATTTATTCTCCAAAGTCACTTGCTCAGTCACAGACACCAGCAGTAACTGTCAGTCAACTGCACCAAGCCACCAGATCCATCACCTCAAACTTGCTCAGAACCGGTGCCAAAACAGGCTCATAGACCCGTTATAGATCTTTCTACTGACTTGAAAAAACTGGCGCACAAAGAGACAGCCAACTAGGGAGCGCATGTGAATTGGTTATTTTAAATGGTTCAACTCGGACGTGTAGACACACACACAGCTATCTTTTTTTTCAAGTTTTATGAAAGTGCTATTAAAATTAATGCATCCACATGGACAAATGTCTAACTTCAGCAATTTGCCAATCGATAAAATTAAAGATAACCTTTTAATTATTTGAAACGGGTTATTTAAGTTATCTGTTAGTTATAGCCGTATTGATAATTTTGTAGGAAAATATTGCTCTACAACGTTTCTGACGGGCTGATATTTTGTAATATACACACCAACATGTGTAGCATTGCTAGTTTATGACGTTCATTCATAACCAACCGTGTGGTGTAGTGTTAGTGGTACGTAGTACCCTGCTTATCTAGTGTTTATATAAGCGGCTCGTCCGCCCTCTCTGGGTCAGTGTAGTTGCTAGTTGCTCCAGTAAAGCTCTCACTATTTCCCTGTCTCTCTGTGCCAGTCCGTACTCGGGTTAGCTGTTGCTCTGTTCGCGGCCGGCCACATCGTTACATCTGGTGACCGCACAAACCGTGGTTAAGGTGCCTTTCTCCGTCTATTGGGATTTTTATCCAAACGTCGGGTCAGAGCTGAGCCGCGTGACCTGCCTAGAGGGAGTCTACGAAGTTGTGTGAAGAATTAGACCGCTTTTCGGGTCTCACGATAAGGCAAGATAATGCGGAAGATGACTTGGTGTCAGTATGCTCTGGTATGGAAAATGAAAAAGAAAAGCCAACGATAGAAGTAATGGTGGAGGTAACCAGAGGGATGGAGTCAGCCAGAGAGGTGACAGCACCAGGTATGATTGGGTCTAAAATCGAGTTGGCTGTACAGTGGGAGAGGTGAACTCGGTGAGGAAGAGGCTTTTGAAGCTGGAGCTGGCCACACTGATGGCGTATGCAGTTGGGAGTGAGGTACCAGACAGCTGGGGAATAAGCTGGGTGTCAGATAGGACGCTAGACTGGACCCACTCTGGGGTGTTGACCCAGACCATTGCCATACAGTACTGGGATTTGTACTGGGGGTTGCCAGCAGTGGGTGAGTGGTCAACTACCCATATATTTGGTCTCAACCAGGTTGGCGTGAGTGCACCACCCCAGCCTGTATCAACTGCATACTGGTTAAAGGGCAACCACGTACAGGAGACCGGAAGCTGAAGGCAGTGACTGCCTGGCTGATTTAGTTCATTGAACTGGATAACCGCGGTTTCAGCGGGTGGAGGGCTAGTGGGCCCAGCCAGAAAAAGGCGATATATGACTATCAAGCAAGGACCAGCAAGGTGATGGCCAACAGGGCGACTAACTTTACCAGAAAGGTGCAAACCTGGAAGGTGTATGAGCTCAGCATGAGCGAGTGAAGCTCTCCAACCAAGAGGTGTTTTCGGCTGGTTTACTGCCGACTACGACTTTATGTAGGTGATAGATTAGTTGTAAAGCCAGATTAGGCGACTTTTGATGCTGCAATTAGTGCTGCTACAGGCGTTACTGTGCTGATAACATGCCGTTAATGGTGTCTCAGGCATCAGCCGTTAGCGAAAAACGCGTCGTAAACAGGTTATTTTTGGCGTTTCAGCCGTCCTGGAAAACCCAAACATAGGGGTATGCCGGAATGACAACATATCGGGTGCCCTCGTCAGGCGTACATCAAAACATAGATAATGCCATCTGCAAAGGCGGTGTTTACAATTCCAAGCTGTGGTGGCCTTTGCCTAGGAGGGTGTCACCTAGCCTAAGCCTCAAAAGGGACTCATTGTGCTTTGTTCAGACCTAACTCAAAAGGGGTCTAATGCTTAAAGCGTATAGCCGGTGCCACTCAGATGGTGTGACAGTTTTCCTTTCAGTGAAAGGGTGGTTAGGCATGTACTGTGCACAGTGTCTTTTACATAGGCAGGGTAGAATATTCCTTCAGAGGGTTATTTGGTGTCTTTCTGACCAGTTGTGGGTGAGGTCTGTTTTTTCAGTGACTGGAATAGGAAGTGTTCAGGTTTCATTGGCGCATAATGCTCTGTTACAGCGGTCTCTGATGTCCATTAAGTCCAAGTGGTACATACCGCGTGGTGTTGTGTGTTTAGCTGTTAAAAAGCGTAGTTGAGTTCCTACTGAAGGGCGTGTCAATTTGGACGCTCCTTCGGACCAGACAATACTCTTGCTCATGTGTGATGGGTTGCACCAGTGGATTATTTCAATGTTGGGTTGGAAACTGCCTTGTCTTCATGTTTTTGGCGACCTGGACATTTGTGATGGCTTTCTGTGGTGCGTTGCAAGGTGTGTGCATTCCATTTGTGACTGGGACAAGGACAACTAGTGTGGTGACAAGGTAAAGCAGTTCTTGCGGAAAGCCAGTGTTGGTGTTTGAGTAACTTCTGCTTTATTTAGCCAATTCTGGGCAATTTTTAAGAAGCTTGTAAAGCGTTGGGTTTTATTTGCGCTGTAGCGACCATTGAAACACTACCAGTGCTAACTTTGGCGGGTATATCTACCTATCAGGTGTATCTGAACTGAAGTTGTTTAACCAGAACGGTGTGACCATTAGTAAGGTGAAGTCTCAATCTGCCGCTGCTAAGGGTGTCCGATACACCTAGATATACCTAGCAAGAAGAGGAGCTGGTGTGAAAGGGGAAACCAAGGATCGCCTTGACAGGGAAGGTATTTTGCTTGGATACCTTAGTGGGTTTGTAAGATTGGTTCACCATATGGGTGTATCTGCTGGATGTAGCCAAATGGCGACTATGCTGGTAGATAGTGGAGAAGTGGCACTGTGTATGCAACTATTGCTTGTACCAGATAAGGTGTTATTCCTTTTGGAAGGGTTGTGGTTTATCTCTGTAGGACATAAGATTCCTGTCACAGGGTGTGTTTACCTGGATGTGGTGTTGGGATAGACTACAGTATCAGAGTGAGTAGTTAAAGACCTAGATGTGTTGTGACCTAGAGGTATGTAATATTACAGAGAGTGTGCATGCTCTGTGAGGAGCGAGAAGAAGCTGAAGTAGTGGAGGATGTTGTTTCTTCTTGTATGGATGGGTCTGCTGAACTTTGGTTGTCTGAACTGAACTTGACTTGAACTGAACTCACTAGCATGATATAGAGGCGGAATTGGATGTCAACCTATGTGGGAAGCTGAAGTGATCCTGTTTGTTTGTTTGTATAAGGGCATTGCCGTGTGGTATAGGGTGATTCTGTGATTCTTGATTTCAGCGTTGAGTGATGTGTTTAGGTTCTGTCCTTTGTTCTGTTCTGAGAGGGGTTTTTTTGCCTAGGAAGGGGGAGATGTAGCGTTGCTAGTTTATGACGTTCATTCATAACCAACCGTGTGGTGTAGTGTTAGTGGTACGTAGTACCCTGCTTATCTAGTGTTTATATAAGCGGCTCGTCCGCCCTCTCTGGGTCAGTGTAGTTGCTTAGTTGCTCCAGTAAAGCTCTCACTATTTCCCTGTCTCTCTGTGCCAGTCCGTACTCGGGTTAACTGTTGCTATGTTCGCGGCCGGCCACATCGTTACACATGCGCCCCACATCCGATCCGATCCGATTTGTGGGCGGCTTACGGCCTGCGATCAGACTAGTGGTCCATTTCGCTACTCCCGTGATTCGGCATCTCCGACGATGCCCTTCTTTCACTGCCAGCCACTCCTAACCAAGCTGCTGGGTGGCGGTCACCAGGAGGGCGGCCGGCGTGTTTATGCCCTGATGTTGCCAGCTCCAGACGGCGGCCGGTGCCCCCAGAGGATGAGCGCCGGATGTGGCGCAAAGTGGCTATGGGGCCTAAACAACTACACCAACTGTGCCGGCGCCGCCCCACATCTTTCAGACTCTGATGTTGAGAGAGAGAGCAGTTGTAGGGCAACAGATTTTAAAAATTCGCGCTACAAGAAAAAATTATGCTAAAACGGCTGTGATATTTGTGTATGATGTGGGCGTCTGTTTGAACATAGAGTAGGTGCGTGAGTGATGGAACCAATCTGTAGGTATTGCTCTCTGTCTGTTTCCTGTATTCCTAATACAACACACCACAACTACAACCACTAACAAAGACCACATCTTCTGGGACAGTTGCGCTGGATTAATCCCATGTCACAGTATTCATCCATATACCAGTAAGAGCACCATGATTTTGCGTCAGAACATGCTAAAACATATTTTTCAGCCAAGAAAATTCTTTTTTCCACAAAATAACACTAAATCTCACATGGTCCACAGTGGTACAGTGTGTCCAGCCGTTGCATGTCGCTTGTGCTGAGACCTGTTCTCTGCCCAATCGAGTAGCCACCGTATGTGGGGGTGATGGTTGGACGGTTATTCCGTGAGAATTCCTTCTGGCCATAGTGCATCACAGAGTTGTAGTCGTAGCCTGTGCCGAGATGAGTAACCTCATCCGACCCGTAGCTTTCGAAGTTGCTCTCCTTGCCGTCCTCGATATTTTGCCAATGAATTGTCACAAACTGATTTCGATCAGTTCTGGATTGCTCATGGAAGAATCCTTTAACTGAGTGTTGCACAAAATGCAATGCAAGGTTGCATGCAAATTTTGCTCACCTACAGCATGCATCAGCTCATGTATGACAACACTTTTGTGCATACAGCCACAGTCAAGTGAAAGTGCCTGTTGCCCAAACCGTTGGCGCCCTACGTACGACCAACAACCACGCTTGGTTAGACCACGCGTTATGTAAATATAGTCAGACTCCGTTGTGCGACCAACAAATATAAAACACAAAAAAGTTGTATTACTGCAGAAAAATAGGCATTTATCGTGGTATCACATGACGGTTACTGAGTATTTAGTGTTTTATGTCAGGATTGAATGGTAACTCTGAAGTAAAAACAATACCGCAAGCATGTGTGTTGATGGAAATCGTATATTGCAGCTCCAATGACCTTTCGTTCTTCATAATTGAAATCACTGGAAATCAGATATGGGACTATATGTTGAGGCCATAGTCCCATTTTGTTAGTGATTGCAGCTTTCCAGAGATGGTTTTTGGCTGGGTCGAAGAAGGCGCCCACATCAGCAAAGTTTGCACCACGACCTGCCTTGGCAAAATCATCCAACTGACTTTTCACTGATGTCATCACTTTTACATATTGCTTGATTTTTTCGCTATCAGTGCCTTCTATGTCACCTAAATTTAGTGATCCATTTACGTATAGTAGACAAAGATGAGACAACGATAGACTCTTCCAGAAGATCACAAGCAGGGATGTGAGGTGGGAAAAAAACACCGGAAAAAAACTGTTTTTTTCCGGAAAAAAACCGGTTTTTTTCCTAAGGGTCGGAAAAAAACATAAATCGCGGAAAAAACTCAAGCTAAAAATAGCTAATTTACGTCATTTTTCGTTAAAAAATGGACTTTTGCTATGTATAATAGGCCATACTGACTCAAAACTGTTAGAAAAACAACAAAAAAGACCAAATTTGGCATGAAAAAACAAAAATGCAAACTGCTGTAAGAAAATTTGCATATAGCGTTATTTATGGAACCTGTCAGGCACTGTTTCATGCCTGTTTCGTGATTTATATCAATGTAACACGTGTATTTCTGGTCTAACAAGACTGAGGAAGGCGCTAGAAAGCGTTAGGAATCATAAAACCAGCCTAGGATACTCAGAACTTGGGCTGGAGTTTTTTTCCGCGATTTAGGAAAAAAACCGGAAAAAAACCGGAAAAAAACTGGAAAAAAACAGGCCGAGGTTTTTTTCGGAAAAATATACAACCCTGATCACAAGCATACTATACTTATCTATGCTGTTGTTCCAGAAATTTTAATTCATACAAACCTTCAAACAAGTCATTGTCTGAAGAGAAGATGGGGTCCTTGTGGGGCTGAACACCTTCAGCCTCTCTAATCTCCGATTCATCCAGAGCACTTGGTCCTTTTGGTCGTCTGGTTGTGGACTGACAGCATGGCCCTGGTCTCACCATGCACCAGAAAGGGTCACAGGCGAGCACATTTGTCAAATCTGTATTTGATTACTGACATTTGAGATTGCCACTTACCGTAGTTTTTGGTTTACCGCTCTTGTTTTTACCTAACTGTTTATAACGGCTCACAGTTCTGTGCTCATTTGCATGCAGTTGTTCGGTTTGTGCGTTTGGCTGTTGGAGTTGGGTATTGTGAGGATAAAGGCAGTGAGAGAGCGCTGGTCTCAGAGCAAGTCTACTGGCTATCGGGTCGAGTTGTCGGTATAATTTTACGGCTGGTCTAATCGCTCGTAGTTTGCAGCGTCCTTCTACACAACGCGTTGGTCGATAGTTTGGCTCGCAACAACAGCGTCAAAGTTGTCAGTGGTGCCCCACGTCATTCGTTTCTGCTGACCTATGGGCGATAACCAGTCCAACAACCAAGCCAGTCACGTAGAAAGGGAGCCACGCGCACTTCGGTAATTCTTTCGTTGGTATTTATTGCCATGCTTCGTACGCCGTCAGAGAATGCTCCGTCTACACGGGAGCAAAGCCGTAAACAATTACATGCTCGAAAAAATGCGCTTTTGTCTAAAGTCTCGGAGCTTTTTACTTCGGTAAAAGAAGTTGCTGATCGGTATGCCAACAATTCTGAGCTGTACAAATCGTCTATTTATCAGTCGCGCTGCAGTGATTTGTTTAAAAATCTTACTGACGCCGAGGTTGAATTGAGCGCATTGCAAGACGAGTTTCCTCCGCTTTTTCGCACGTCAGAGGCTGACCTAAAGGCCTTTCGCGAAATAGCTAATTCTGTGTCTTCGTTGTTGGAGGAAGCTCATAGTCTTTTGACACAGTGTACCCGGTGTCCGTCTGTATCTCCTGCCCCAGGTGTAGATCCCTCGGGTGAAGGAGCGTGTGCGTCGCAAGCTGTCTAGAACAGTAGTACTCCGGTACCCAATATGGTACCCACTGCTGGGTTGGACCCAGCAGTAGCGACGCTTGTAGAACTGCTCCAAAAGCAGTTAGAGTTTAGTGCTCGGCAGTTGGAGTCCAGCGAGCGCCGGCACCAAGAACAGCTGAGTGTTATGCACGGTCAGTTTAGTATGCAGCTCGAGACCTCCGAGAAACGTTGGCAGGAAACGCTCAAACATTTTGAGAGAACTGCCCAAGAGCAGAATGAGCGCTTCGAGTTTTTGCGCTCAATGATTACGGCTCGCCCTGTTGAATCAGAGTTGGCACAGCCGGGCATAGCTATTCGGCCTAGTCGTCTCTCTGATGTAAATTCTCGTTCTGACGTTAATGTACGGCTGCCAAAACTGCAAATGGCTACATTCCATGGCGATATTCTTGAGTGGAAAACCTTTTGGGCAAGTTTTGAGCAAACCATACATACAAACGCCTCACTGTCTAAAACGCAGAAATTTACGTATTTGCGCTCTCTTTTGGCAGATACTGCGGCAAAATTGGTCGAGGGGTTCCCCGTTACTGATGGTTGTTACGATCAAGCCGTCACATTGTTGCGCATGCATTACGGTAATGATAGCGATCTAGTCACGGCTCACTATCAGGCGTTGGATGCACTGCCTGACGTACAAGATTCGTACGAGAGTTTGCAAGCCTTC
>JASANB010001351.1:0-21092 GCA_030248155.1 Sabatieria punctata
GGGTTACTGAAATCCTAATTTGGGTTTCTGGAGGCCAAAATATGGGGTTCCGGAACCTAATTTGGGTTACTAAATCTCTAAAGAAGGTTCCAGAAATGCATTTGAACTGTATTGTGTCAGATAAAATGGTTTTTTTTTGCTCTTTTAAAGCAAAATTTGCTTTTTTTGCACATTTTTTTTAATTAAAAATATGTTTGTTTGCACGTTTTAAAGCAAAATAGTGTTTTAAACGATATTTTTGCACTTCAGACAGGATTTTTACCCCATTTTAGTCCTCAAAACCCTGTTTTGAACCCAAAAAAAGGTCGCTGAAACCCACTTTTGGACACCAAAGAAAGGTCGCTGAAACCCCCTTTTGGGCATAGCCCTGAAACCCTATTTTGGATCAGAAAAATTCCCCCCCCCCCCCCCCAGCCGAAAACCCAGTACGTTTCTCTTAGCCAACATTATTTATAGAAACAATTTTCACTCCAGTAAAACTAAAAATAATTTCAAAAGTTCCTAAAAACTAATGGGAAATTCAGTGTTTTGACTTTGTGAAACATTTTCAGCAAATACCGAATAAATACCGGTATACCGGTATTTTTGCGAATACCTACCCATACCGAACCGATTCCTGGGTGTGCCGAAAACATACACTACCCATACCGAATCCATTCCCAAAAATCCATACCCAAACAACAGTACTGGAGGCTACTGTTGTTTGGTATTCGATTTTCAGAATGCATATGGTAATTTGTGTATACACATCTAGAAAAAAGAATGTGTGTTTCTGTGTCTCTATGTACATGTATATGTTGTGTATTGTACTGAAAATGCAAATTTTTGACCAGACTTTTGAGTAATAATACGGTACTAGAAAAATCAGATCTGTCATAGTCCACTGTTTGAAAGCTTGGATATCTTTGGAATTGAGTTATTCACGGCCATGTTTTGACTTTGTGAGGATATCTACTCACTTTTAGTATCATCAAATATCGGAATTTTCAATGTGTATGTGTGTATGGTAAATGCGTGTGTATATACACAAACATTAGTACTGGTGGCTCATCTGACTTGGGCCGGACCCCCATAGGTGTCCTCCAGGGCAATTTTTCCGGCTCCCCTCCGATTTTTTCTGGCAAGTACTTTTGTGGGAAATTTTTGACTTCAGACTTTGGAATTTCAGACACTAGAATTGCCTACAAAAAGCAGTTTTTAGATGTATTTGAACCAAAATTAGCCATTTTTTAGATTTCTAACCAAAAAATGCAAGTTTTTAGCATAACACACATTGTAAATTCTGGCTCACATTACATTGTCATACCCAAACGGTACTCGAAGTTCAGCTACACTGAGCACATAATAGTTGTACAAAAAAGCGGTTTAAATCCTATTTTTGCAAAACCAATTGAAATTTCGCATTTTAAAGGAATTTCGCGATTTTAATGAAAAATACCCGATTTATACCCGATACCCGGGTATTTTTAATTCATGCCGCGTTACTTGTTGACCTGCGCCGGTTTTCAGGTGCTGCAGCCACTAACAGATGGATCTCTGACCAAGCCAACAGAAGAGCAGTACGCTGAGCTACACCGTCCTCCAAGACCCCAGCATAGACTCAACCTTATCATAATGACAATCGATTCGAGTTCATACTTACTAAGGAATCATTCAAAAAAAGTAACTGCAAGATATGCTGGAGCTGTTAGGTACATAGGCGATTCTTCTGTTCTCCCGATTCTCCAATAGTGCTTTTCTGCCAAGGGTTTTTTCTCAGCACTATTTTGTATGATTCGATACGTAACCTAACCGCGAAATTCATATTTGTGGTATGTTGTTACTATTGTGCATTTTAGTTTTCTCTTTTTGCAGAACCCGTTTCCACGTACTTAATTTGTTCCTCCAGTAGATATAGCTGTTGCGCACAAAGAAAGAATCTGGATTCCAGGAAGTCATGCAGTCTGTAGCATTCCAGGTTCAGTTGTGTTGTGTCAGGAAGCGGTATCCTTACTTCACGGCTACTTTGCTTGATGTTCCTGCAGAAATCGTGCTCATCGGCAGCATTTCTGGGAACAGTTGATGGATTTACTTAATTTTCTGCTTCATACGTGGGTCTTTCTTTTCTTGCCTGCTGTGTTCTTTACTAGGACGCATGTGTGACACGTTAATTTCTGTTTGGCGGAAGATATATTGTAATATTTTGCAAAGAGGTTTGGCATTACAAACGATGCATATGTATCGTTACATTGTTCTGCGTTTCTTGTTGTATCTTTTTTAACCGTTTTAAACAAACGGCGGTTGTAGTCCTATTTGCACCAAAATCCAGTCATTTTGTTGAAAGAAAAATATAAATCAGTCTGCCCAACAAATTCGATATGTTGCATGTGTTGTTACAATACCAAAATTTCCGTTTGACTATGACTTATGACTACCGCCCGTTTGAGTGCAATACCAGAGTGCAAACTGAAGTCAAATTTGACTATATCGTAGTCAAACCATTTGACTACTATGACCACTGGTTTGACTACTTTGACTACTTTTTTGAAGACAAAGCAAAATAGACATCTTCGGCGATTTGTTAACTTCATTCACCGGAAATTTAATCCGTAAATCCTTTACCTGGAAGTCAGTGTGTGCCTTAATTAGCCGCAAAAAATGTGAGCACGAGTGCATAATTGTTATACAAGAGAAAAAGATGCTGCAGAAAAATAGCCGCAAGAATAGAACTTTGTAGATGTGAAACCATGGGAATTTTTGAGTTCCTCTCTCATCTCAATTTCTTCTTTGCTGCGCAAAACGTTTCTAGAAAGAGCCTTTTACTGTTCGTACACAGACATGGGCAAAGGGGGGCTGAGAAGAATTTTGTATAGAAAACTATGATAAAAATATGCCTGGAACAGGTGTAAATGATGACAGAATATCTTATTTGAACATATTTTAATGAAAAATTAGACAAAAAACCTTGATTTTTGGGAACTTATTTTACTGAAAAATAAGCCAAAAAACCTTGATTTTTGCGAACTTATTTTGTCGAAAAATAAACCAGAAAACCTTGATTTTTCGCTTACCACCCTTTCACACCCCTCAGGGACTGAAAATTCTATTCCTCAGCCGAAATGCTAGCCCATGTCTGTTCGTACAGTGTGTCCTATTTTTACCCTCCCTCACGAAAAATCTAGCATCAACCAACTTGGAATTCACTGACTGACAGTTGTCATTACTACTTGTTCCTTTTTTTGCAAAAGAAGTCGTTTGGTCTTGTTTGTTCTGAAGTTCTCTGGAACACTTTTTCGATTTTACAAAATATTTTGTTGCGAACAGCGAAAAAGCGGTAAAATGCGAAATTTGACAACCCTGCTATTATTAACAAAATGTAGTCATAGTCACACGTTTGACTACCTGGTCTTCGTTTGACTACGGTAACAGTACGGTAGTCAAACGGAAAGACCAGGTAGTCAAACGTGTGACTATGACTACCTGTCCGTTTGACTGCAATACCACAAAAGTATTAACTATGACTTTGACTTTGACTAGTAGTCATAACAGTATGTTACCCATATAACTGTAAAAACCAGTGATCCAAAATAGGGTTTCAGGGCTATGCCCAAAGGGGGTTTCAGCGACCTTTTTTTGGTGTCCAAAAGTGGGTTTCAGCGACCTTTTTTTGGGCTCAAAACAGGGTTTTGAGGACTAAAAATGGGGTAAAAATCCTGTTTGAAGTGCAAAAATACCGTTTAAAACCCTATTTTTGCTTTAAAACGTGGAAAAAAACCTTATTTTTTATTTAAAATGTGCAAAAAAAGCAAATTTTGCTTTAAAACGTGCAAAAAAACCATTTTATTCGACATAATGCAGTTAAAATGCATTTCTGGAACCTTCTTTAGACATTTTTAAACCCAAATTAGGGTTCCGGAACCCTATTTTGGGCCTCATGAAACCCAAATTAGGGTTCCAGAACCCTATTTAGGGTTTCAGTAACCCAAACTAGGGTTCCGGAACCCTATTTTGGCCCTCCAGAAACCCAAATTAGGGGTCTGGAACCCTATTTAGGGTTTCAGTAGCCCAAATTAGGGTTCCGGAACCCTATTTAGGGTTTCAGTCACCAAAACAGGGTTCCAGAACCCTATTTAGGGTTTTTGAAACCCAAAGTAGGGCTCCGGAACCCTCTTTAGGGTTTCAGAAACCCAAATTAGGGTTCTGGAACCCTATTTAGGGTTTCAGAAACTCAAATTAGGGTTCCGGAACCCTATTTAGGGTTTCAAACAAAATCACTCCTGCCACAAACACAACAAATTTGCATAAAGGAAAGTCACAAAAAGAAATCTCAACGCCCAGCCATCACTTCGCAAACTACTACACTAAAGCAAAAGAAAACAGAAAGCTAAGAAAAACTCGAGGGCGCTCAGCAGTCCTGACGTCACAACAAATCTCTAAGCGCCCTCGAGTTTTTCTTAGCTTTCTGTTTTCTTTTGCTTTAGTGTAGTAGTTTGCGAAGTGATGGCTGGGCGTTGAGATTTCTTTTTGTGACTTTCCTTTATGCAAATTTGTTGTGTTTGTGGCAGGAGTGATTTTGTTTCTGGTGGTTTTTTGTGTAAAATGTGTTGGTTTGCGTGTGCGGTTTAAGTTGGAATTCGTGTTTTTTTCTGCGTGTTTCTTTGTTGGAAGATCATTGTAGTTCATAACAATTTGTGTTGTTTAACATGTTTAGGGACTTAGGTCGATTTCTATGCCTTTTTTTGCCGGATAAACAATTTGTGTTGTTTAACGTGTTTGGGGACTTGGGTTGATTTCTATGACTTTTTTTGGGGGATAATGATTGTATTGGAAGTGAGTATGAGCAAAAAACTCGACGGCCTGTTTGCGGGTATATGACCCGCAACTTTTCGTGTGATAATGTTTTTACTGCTTCCTGGAGTCCAAAACAGCAAAAAACGCAAATTTGGCGAAAACTCGCCATCACTAAACAGTAGCAGCTTTTCCTTCTGCACTGCATACACAGCGTTGTTCTGTACATATCAATATGTTTTCGGGCTGTTCAGAACAGCAAGCAATACCATGTACACTGATGTAATTGCCTGAACAGAAGAACTAACTTGGTTATAAATTCGGCCATGCATTCATCAAACTGGCCCGGCTCACACATGCTCCAGTTCTTGGCAGGAACAGAAGGGTGGCATCGGCAGTACTCTACCACCTGCTTCATCTGACAATCCACATAGCAGCTTGACACGTCGAAGTCTTTATCTAAAAGTTGCTCTCAGTTACGTCAACCTTGTTTGTCAAACTAAAGTGATACCCAGCCTAAGAGGCATTACTGGCTTCCCTAGACATGGATAAGAGGCAAACAACAGTGCTGACAGTCCAAACCAACTTGATACTGCCTGGTAGCGTTTCAGCTTCATCTGTATCCAACTGTGATAACCTACATTGCCCCATAATTGGTGCTTTCAGTCGGACGAACAGATGGGTGAATTGAGAAATACCTGGCATTACTGTAATCCAGTGACCGGACAGAACTTTTCTTCCAAAGGACAGCTGAATCGCAAAACCTTCATCTACATGGTTGTTGACCAAGTCATCAAGATACTCATCTGTCTGTGCATTCAGGATCAGTTTAGTTGCTGCCCAGCTGCCTAAAGGTATATATAAAATGCATGTGGGCCTCTGATGCAGTCAGTCTTCTCACAGCACCTCATCCGGTTTGCAAAAGCAAAAGCTTACCAGTTAAGGTGAAGAGAACAGTTTGATTAAAGTGGATTTGATGGCAGAGTCCAAAGTCTGCAGTTATAATCGGCACTACATGGACGTTGTTGGCTTGCACGGTTGCATTGCAGAGGTGAGAGGGTGCCATCGGCTGCATGTACGGTGAAGAAGCATACAGGAAGGTGTCACCACAGCTGTGGCCCATCGTTTGGTAAACGTCAGCTTTGGTCAGATCTTTACTCTCGCGCCATTTGGTATAGTTTTCTTTCAACTCTGGCTCTTCGCTGGCTAAGTAGTCATACAGCTCTGATCGCTTTAGAAAGAACCTGTAGTTCACATGTTTTATGCAGTTGGCCAATGGCCAGTGAACAACCGTCTGTAATAAATACTCTGATTTTTCTAATCTGAAGTTTCGTGCAGTGCATGGAGCTGTTATAGATAATTCATGTTAAATTCTACCTCTGAATAGCACTGTCAGAAAAAGTAACTTATTGTACCTGAAATACACCAGGGCAACATGAGCATTGTTTGTTATAAGGGGCTAATGAAAGTTGTTCGTTTGTAAGAGCCAGTTAAAATATTGGTGATCATAGGCTGAAGGAAATCGGACAACTTGGAGGCGAGATTTTCTTCTCAGGTTTCGCTCAAATTTTGCTTGAAGATATGTACATATTGATGTAAAAGCCACAAACTATAATTTCCAGCGTGTGGCACACTCCAGTTTCAGAATTAGAAAAATGAATAATTAAGTTGATTTTTCAAAATCGGCGTAGATAGCTGTAACTTTCAGGCATTATAGACCACGAAAAGTCATGGACGTATTTGCTATCCGATTTTCTCTAGCTGCCCTACAACCAAAATTACGGCCCTTCAAAAATGGCTATTTTGACCAATTTTTGCCAATGGGTTCCTAACTTCAAAACGTCATAACTCCGTTTAGGGTGGGCCAATTTTGATGTGATATGTCTTATTAAAGAGGTAATTGGACCCTCGATCAGACAATGTGCACAAGACGATTCAGTTCAATCTGCAACTTTTTCGACTGTTTTTTAAATTTGAGAGGCCGTATCTCGAAAATGGATCTGGAAGACCGGCAAGATAATTACAGATTCGAAATCTACATGCAATTCTGCGTCTGATGGTCATATGTTTGTTTCCGAAAGCTGGTAGCTCGGCAATCAAAAGTTCGATTGAATATGGCCAGCCAGAACCCTTCATTTTTCCCATTTGCGTATGGGCCACTGGACATTGAAAAGCTGTAAATCAGTCATCGGTAATAGATTTTTTACTGCAAATATAAATCATTTTAGAGAGAATCGGATAAGCTATCGAACCATATTCACGAGCTTGTCTAATATTGATTTTTCACTGTTTGACTGGTCCTGAACTTTGAGAGGACGTATCTTGAAAATGATATGGATGACCGGCAAGATAGTTACAGATTCGAAATCTACATGTAATTATCTTGCCGACTTCCATATTCATTTTCGAGATACGGCCTCTCAAAGTTTAGGACCAGTCAAACAGTGAAATATGGAAGACCGGCAAGATAATTACATGTAGATTTCGAATCTGTAATTATCTTGCCGGTCATCCATATCATTTTCAAGATACGTCCTCTCAAAGTTCAGGACCAGTCAAACAGTGAAATATGGAAGACCGGCAAGATAATTATAGATTCGAAATCTACATGCAATTCTGCGTCTGATGATCATATTTTTGTTTCCGAAAGCTGGTAGCTCGGCAGTCAAAAGTTCCATGTAGATTTCGAATCTGTAATTACCTTGCCGGTCATCCATATCATTTTCAAGATACGGCCTCTCAAAGTTCAGGACCAGTCAAACAGTGAAAAATCAATATTAGACAAGCTCGTGAATATGGTTCGATAGCTTATCCGATTCTCTCTAAAATGATGTATTTGCAGTCAAAAATCTTTTACCGATGACTGATTTACAGCTTTTCAATGTCCAGTGGCCCATACGTAAATGGGAAAAAGAAGGGTTCTGGCTGGCCATATTCAATGGAACTTTTGACTGCCGAGCTACCAGCTTTCGGAAACAAAAATATGATCATCAGACGCAGAATTGCATGTAGATTTCGAATCTATAATTATCTTGCCGGTCTTCCATATTCGTCTTCGAGATACGGCCTCTCAAATTTAAAAAACAGTAGAAAAAGTTGCAGATGGAATTGAATCCTCTTGTGCACATTGTCTGATAGAGGGTCCAATTACCTCTCTAATAAGACATATCACATCAAAATCGGCCCACCCTAAACGGAGTTATGACGTTTTGAAGTTAGGACCCCATTGGCAAAAATGGTCAAAATAGCATTTTTGAAGGGCCGTAATTTTGGTTGTAGGGCAGCTAGAGAAAATCGGATAGCAAATACGTCCATGACTTTTCATGTTCTACAATGCCTGAGAGTTACAGCTTTCTACGCCGATTTTGAAAAATCAGCTGTACAGGGCTGTTCCTGCCAAGATTCGACTTTTTCGTGGACTGCCTCTTAAGCCGTTTGATTTTTCGGTATTCTATGCCCTCCACTGTGGTTAAAAATGTACTTTCAAGTGTTATAAATCTAAACACATGTCAATTTTTGTGACCAGCAGAAAGGGTTCCAGTGGGCAAGGCCCACCTACCGGAGTTTTCCACTTAGTATCCCAGGGGATATAACACGGAAAATCACGTTTCTCAGTGAAAACATTGTCGCCAGTTAATATCCCAGGGATATTAACTGGACAAAGCCATGGGATATTAACTGGAAACGGCATGGGATATTAACCGGAACAATGTTTTATCATACATACAGTATGCGTGTGTAAAGAAATTTGTTACAAATTTGACATAAACATTGCCGCCAAGTAAAATCCCATGGGATATAAAGCGGAATAAGGGTCCATGTAATATCCCAGTGGGTTATTAAGTGGGGTGGGATACTAAGTGGAAATCTCCGGTACATTGGGCCGTCATTGATTGGTTCCAAGGTTTTCAGGAGTGACGGAAAGAAGTAGAATCGATGCAGAAGTGATGGCCAGATATATGTCAAGCCGTTTGTGGACTAGGAATTCCGACCAGACTGTGCAGGGCATCGTAAATTTCATTCTTGCTTGTTCTTTATTGTTGCAGGTTGCTCCGTTTCTTTTCAAATCCGTTGGTGCGTCCAAACTTTTGTCAACCCATTTTTCTGGGGTCTTTGGAGAATGGACTGATGCTACAGCAACGTGAGGGGGACCGAACACCATATGGTTTCAGGTTATGTAGGGCTACTATACACAAACTTAGCACGCAAATTCATCCGCAAACTGCAAAACAGAACAGGTGTTACTAACAGAAAACTGAAAATTTTGGGGGTGCGTCGAAACTTTTGGCCGCCACTGTAAATTGACAAAAATTAATTTATGTGCTAGGAGCACATAGTACGATAGTACTATAATAGAGCTAAAGACACCTGTTTATTTCATCATTTTTTGCCCCTGAACAGTACAGACAAAACTGGGGGAAAATTGGGATCTGGCCTAATCTTGTCCGGAAGGCGAATATCGGATTAACGAGGTCCGGATTAACTAGACATGACTGTATGGCGTTAAGTGCCTGACTGTATTATCTTATATACAGGGTGCATCAAAAAAACAACCCAGCAGATTTTTTGCTGTAGCAACCGCAAATCTCAACCGATTTGAATGAATCCTGCTTTAAATGAAAGATAAATAAATTCTTGAACGACTGGTGTAGCTTATATTAAGATGCGTTGCTTAGTTCCTGAGATAATTGCTTTCAAAATCAAAACAGAGATTTTGGCAGTGCACAACAGAGATTAAAACAACCCAGCAGATTTTTTACTGTAGCAGCCGCAAATCTCAACCGATTTCAGTGAGTCCCATTTTATATGAAAGATAAATTAATTCTTGAAAGTTTGGTGAAGCTTTTATTAAGATATGATGCTTGGTTCCGGAGATATTTGCACACAAAGTCAAAACAGATTTTGGATATGAACAAGAGCGATTTTTATTATTCTGTTGCACTTCATAATAAAACCGATTCCTACTGCTCAGGGGTAACGCAACGAGGTTTTTCTGGTGCCACACATGCTTGGTTACTTCATTTGTAAAAGTCTTGTTGCCCCTCAGCAGTAGGAATCCGTTTTGTTGTGAAGTGCAACGGAATCGCTCTTGTTCACTGCCAAAATCTCTGTTTTGAGTTTGAAGGAAAGTATCTCAGGAACTAAGCATCGTATCTTAATAGGGCCTTCACCAGTCTTTCAAGAATTTATTTATCTTTCATTTAAAGCAGGATTCATTCAAATCGGTTGAGATTTGCGGTTGCTACAGCAAAAACTCTGCTGGGTTGTTTTTTTTTGACACACCCTGTATTCCGTCAATTCCCGCCAGTTACCGTGTTTATTCTAATAAACCAATTATTTTATCAATTCGCGCCCTCTGCTGCGCAGGTAATCCCGCTGAAAGATACCGTTTTGCAGCTTTAGTCAACAATTCCTAGGGAGATGCAATGTGAGAAGTTGTTGACACGTATTTGCTGGTCACCGAGCCTTCAGAGCACTGGGAAAAAGTGCGGTTTTGAATTTCAAAAACATTGAGTCAGTTGGGTTTTGCGAGTTCTCTTCTGATCTAGTTGATGAGATAATGTTATTTGGCATTAGCTGCTAGCGCTACGTACGTCCCTCTGGTCAGTCAGTCAATTATCGGAGCAACCAGCCTGTTCTGGCGCACGCTCTGGCAATTAAACGTTAATCGACCCGAGTTCCCCAGCTGCTATCATAATCTCTGGTCAATGCTGCAAGCATACCAACCAAGAAGCACAATGGTTTTGCCGGTTATTCTACTATTATTTCTGGCGCAGTTGAGTATTTGCCGTGCTCATTCCATTCTACAGTTTCAGTTTTTAGTGTTGTTTTGGTGACATCGGTAGAAAATAGTATAGCCAAACAGAAGGTCAGTTCATATTTATCAAGTCGTCTGCACACACAACAGCGCAAGCAGCCGCCCATCCCCAAGTCAGATAGTGGTAAACTCAATTTCATTCCACTCTTCGATCTGGTTAGTTACGTTGTTGACTGCAGGACCACTTCAAGTACACATTGGACTCTACATAGAGAGTTTGGGAGGATTCGAGACTCAGAAAATGGTTCCCAACTTACTTTGGATAATTTTCCTATTGGCAGAGGTTTTGACGGCTATTTGCAGACATATGACATGGACATATTTTTTATGGCCAGTTGGAAGGACGAATCGTTGGCTCACAACGACTCGATCAGAGTAATCAATGACAAACACCTGTTGCCCTACCTCTGGAAGCCAGATCTATTCTTTGCCAATGCCAGAGAGGCTGAGTTCCAGTATGCCACTGTGCCCAACTTTGTGCTCTACATTTACCCCGATGGCACTGTTGCCTACTCTATCAGGTCTCTTTTAATGATGTGCAGTTATTCACTTAATTTTAAATTTATGCATAAGCCATATCCGATTTTGAAATTCAGTGAAGAAGGCTGATTCATTTTGTAGAAGAAGAAAGACGAAGAATGCAGTAGCCCTTTGAAATAAGTGCCTCACTTAGGGTTTCTGGATTGAGAATTATAAAAAAAAAGTCACATTGTCTACTGTGAGTAATGCCGCCTTTTACAGAGTCACTTTAGAGGTTGCGTGCAATCTACGTCTTGAATTGTATCCGATGGACTATCAGACCTGTCAGCTGAAGATCATGAGTTGTAAGAGTTGTAAGCAATATACTTGAAGACAATGTGATTTAGATGCACACACACACGATGACATGGTAGTTAAGTGGTATTCGAGGCGACCAGTATCTCGCAATCGAGGCATCAGTCTGCCACAGTTCAGACTGGTGCGTTTGCAAGCAGCTTACTGTGACGGCAACCACCGATACGCTACCACAGAGCAACTGGGTGAAAAGCGCGGTTGGTAGTGCCCTGCTATGCACCTGTGCAGCAGAGTATCACTGTTGCAGCCGACTTCAGTTGTCTGGAAGCGCAGATAGAGCTGAAGCGGTCAGTGGGGCACCATGTGGTACAGACTTACATACCGACCACTCTGATCGTCTGCATTTCGTGGGTGAGCTTCTGGATCGACCGTACCGCCATCGCAGCCAGAGTCAGTCTAGCCTTCAGCACCATTCTCACGCTCGCTACAATGGTTTGCAGCTTCTGTCCAGCAGTACTATAAAGTGGACATGGTTATGAAAAGCTTTCAGGTGGCTGGGATCAGCTTCAATGTGCCTCCTGTCTCCTATGTGAAGGCGATAGATGTCTGGTTCGCCTGCAGTGTGCTGTTCGTGTTTGTGGCGTTGGTCGAGTTTGCAGTAGTGAACAGCTTGGAACGGTCGGCCCTGCGCTATGCACAGCTGAGTGAAGGCGGTTCCGGCAGGCGACGCAAGAGCCTAGCCAATCACGTGAGACAGATGAGCGACAACCACCAGTCCAACGGCTACTACCAGAGCGCCAGTCTGATGTTTGTGGTGAAGAGCGACCGCTACTCTTTGCTTGCTATGCAGGTGGACAGATGGTCACGGGTTCTCTTCCCCACCTCTTTCTTCCTCTTCTTTGTCATCTACTGGACCCATTACTTAGTCATAGCTCAATGATTCCTTATAGCTTTTCAAACTGAAAAACGCGTAACTCGAAGTGCATTCAATTGAAATTTTTACTTCCCAGGCACACTACACAAAAGTACACGTATACAGCACAAAATGAGAAACAAATTAGCAGTGCAAGGAAGAAGGACTGAATTAAGCCTAAATGGCTATTTTGGAACTCAACCCTATCTGTTAGTACATAGAGCGTGAAATGAAAGGTCGATGCGACTGACTGCCTGTTGAGAAGCTTTCAAAGACTGAGACTGAACATTTTCACCTGACAGGCTGTTAACAATGCTGACGTGACTAGTAGCCGCTACAGTACTAACAAACTTGCTCAGAAATCACTCATTTTAACATAAAATCTGCTTTAAAAGCTTTTGGAAACTAAATTTGGCTTTTGTCATCTTTTGATTGTTTTTAGCTCTAAACGCTTTTTGGCAGTTAAAATAGCGTTTTCTAGCCTCCTTACTGAAAGAAAACCTGCTGAAAACGCATTTCCAGGTGTTTTGGAGCTTTTTGAAATTCTCGACCCCTCGTGACGGAAGCTCACTACCTCCTAGTAGGGATGGCCAAGGCAGGTTCGCGCGGCGTGGAATAGAAAATAAAAATTCACAGCCAAAAAGTGGTCCAAAAACGGTTTTCGCAACTTCAAGCGCAAATGCTTTTTTTGTGTTCCATTATTGATAGGAGGATGTGATGCATTTATATGAAACATAGTGTGAGCTATCGAATAAGATGCATTTTGAATCATAATTCGACCGTTAAAGGGCATTTTTCTCTCGAAAACTGAATTTGTCGTTTTCCAATGGCCATTTTCTGCTAAAAGGAGAGTTAATTCAAATTTTGTTCAACCGGATTTTTGCTGTAGCGTGAATTTTTGAAAACCATTGGCCATACCTACTCCTACCCCCAGACCGACCCGGACTTGCTACAAGTACGTCTGCCGATCGCCTGATCGAAGTGATACCATAAGAGGCGTTGCAAAAAAAAATCGGGCAGGGGGCGGCAGATGGAATTTTTTGACCCCCCATTTTTATTCGCTGATCTGAACCACTAAAGTGTGGATATTACAAAACCCAGCCGGTTCGGCTGGGGGCCCACCCATTCCAGAGAAATCGGCGCCCAAAGTTGAAAAACCATGCTTTTTCGAGCCCGCCGATTTTTAACCGACTTCCATATTTGACCGGGTGCCGTAAGCGCATTTTTAAAGTAATCCTCACCAAATCTGGAATATTTATAGAACCAATGACGCTCTTTCATTTGCATTGCACCTATCGACGTCGGAGTCGGATTGTAATTGCCGATTTGACAAGCAGTTTTTTGCAGAGATTAGGCCGAAAAACACGTCTTCAGAAATACATATGTTTCACATGCGTGGCATCGAGCTATCCGGCTACAAATTTAACACAAAATGGCCCATGAAATATGCTTTCGAAAACTGGTTTCAAATTTTTTGGATCTCTTCTAGATTTGAAGTTATGGCCCTTCAAACTTTAGTGTCACGCACGGCCATTTTCCCCTTTTTAGCACGTTAGGTAGTGGCATTTATGGAACTGGACTGTTTCGAAGGCGATAAAGCGTTGTATTAATATAATATAACATTGTGTCAAATTCAGTCCCGACCAGTGTGGTGCATTTTGAAATTTTGAAACTAGGTAAAGTAATACTAGGTAAAGTTGACACATCAAAAACTAGGTAAAGTAATACTAGGTAAAGTTCTCAGCTAAGAAACTAGGTAAAGTAATACTAGGTAAAGCCCAGAAAAACTAGGTAATACTAGGTAAACCTAAAACGCTTGAAATCAAGTCAAAATGTTATTTGTGGTTCAATAGAACAATGATGAAGTTAGTGGAGTTAAAATTTACGAAATTTGACACATTTCAAAGTAAATATTTGATCAAATAAGTCAGAAATTCATTCTCTGGGCCACTGTAATTGCGGGAAAGCCGGAAATTTGAAGGTTTGCTGACTGAAAAAGCCACGTAAAACTGAAAATATCAAACTAGGTAAACTTGTTTTACCTAGAAGTACCTAGTTATGTGGATTTAAAACTAGGTAAAGTAAAACTAGGTAAAATAGAGTAACCAACAACTAGGTAAAGTAAATCTAGGTACTTTTCCCAAATATTAACTAGGTAATACTAGGTATACCTAGTTACCTAGTTACCTAGATAAAAAGTGCACCACACTGGTCCCGACACATGTGCAATTGTTATGGATGCTTTCTTTAATCATGCCTAGCTGCAGTTCTGGATGGTAGTGGTACTGCTGGAAATCTCACCATATACCGGTACATCTCACATTACGACTAGGACATAAACAGTGCTTTAGATATACATGCAGAACCAATAAGATATAAGGTAATAGAACTGAACAATATAGCTCAAGAAGGTCGCAAGATTTTGGTTACTACATGCGCTAGTTAAGCAACAGCTACAGTATTGCAGAGTTTCACTAATAGAGATAGTCATAGTTTCTAGAAATTACTCATTCTGAAAAGCCAGAATTGCGTAAAAAGTCATACCATTAGAGATTCTGAACATCGTGCATCACACAAAGGAGCACCAACCTATCATAGCAGCTAAGCTTATGCTGAATTTGTTTATCACATTTTTTGCTGAATGAGTAAATATAGTAGATGCAAATGGCAGTTCGACGAGCCAGCGCAAGAATCCAAAACAGTTTGCATGGCTACTGTTGCAAAGCACAAGGAGATAAGGAGAAACATCTGAAATACCAATGATGGAAAACTAATTTGACAGATTTATGAGATAAGTTTATTGAGCTGATCAGGCCAAATGAATAGCATTTGAAGCAGTAGCATGCTGTTTGCAATAGCTGTTATCATTATTCAAACAAATGTACTGTACGTATGAAATGAACTGGTTCAGAATTACGTATACCATAGTCACTGAAATGAAATAACAACAGTTAATACATGGGCCGGAAAAATCCGGAGGGAGGTATGGAGACCTCGGGGGGGGGGGGGTCCCTGAAAAAAGGCCAAAAACGCCTATTTTGCCTTAAATAAGCGAAAATTTCCTCCCTCTGGGAGGGGGGTGGGGGAGGTATGGTCAGCCGAGGGGGAGGGGTATACCCCCCTTACCCCCCAGCCCATGTATGCAACAGTTTAACTTCTCTGACAAAATGCCAGATACCTGCATTTTGTGAATGCCTCTACCTAAACATGATACCTGATTTTGTTTTCGAAGTACCGGTACCTGTACCTGTTCTATAATCAGGTACTTTCTCAACCAACACCTGACCACTACTGTTATTTTACTATAAGCTCTGTCGTGTTCTTGGATAACACACAGGACTTAGTAGAAGTTTTATAAAACACAACACAAGCCAGTTAGGTAAATACCAAAGCAAAACAATGATCAGGCAAGTGAATGATACAAAAGAACGCATACAGTATCAGAAGCTGTGCGCCTTGTCACCTCCCCAATCAGTCTGAGCTTTCCCGTATTGACAAACAGAGTGACAACACGAGAACTTCTTGGGTTTGGTCAAGCGTGGTGAACGACGAGGAGAACCAGATCCGAATTGAGATTCTTTCAGAACGTGGCGATTTGACCGTTTAGGCTTGGGCTCACTATGAAACGGCTTTGCTTCATTTCTTGTTTCTGTTTCATAGTATAGTAAAAGAAAAATTAGTAATACTAGTGGTATTTTACTAGTAGTAAAACAATAGTAAAAAGTAAAATTAAGAGCCAATAGTAAAGTAAAAATTAAATTAAATTACCAAACGGGGTCAATAGTAAAATAGAAATTTCACTACTATTTTACTAGTTTTTGGTGAATTTCAAGAAAAATGTAGATCAATTTTGCACTAAAAGATGTGTGGGTGCACTTTTGTGACTCAAATTTTACACATTTGCCTCTAAAGTTCTGGAAAACCTCGTATCATGATCAAATTCAGCAACTATTTTGGCACCAACATCAGTTAGTTATAAGATCTTGGCATCGTTGATGAAAAATTGGACCTTTTATGACTAGTAAAATCATAGTAAAATAGTAGTAAAATGAGTAAAATTATTAGTAAAACAAAAATTAGTAAAATCGGAGCTGCCTGATAGTAAAACAAAAATTAAAATTAAATTGAAGAGCTGAATTTGTAGTAAATTTAGTAAATAGTAAAATAAAAATCTACTAGTAAAATAACAGTACTGACCACAGTAGCTAAATAATTCATGAGATTTAGGCCAGCGCGGCAAGTTTTGACTGAATAAACTAGAAGTATGTAATAAAACTGTGCCAAAAACCGCTAAATTTAAAGGCAAAACAATAGCAATCATATACGTACAGTATGTACTGGAAAAATCCGTAGGGGGGCTTGGAGGTCATCTCAGGAATCGGTCCCGAAAACTTCCAAAAATCACCTATCCGGTTGAAACAGACACCGGAGCTTTTGCTCCTGTGCTTGTCGCACCTAGTGCGACAAGTGCTGCGACAAGTAGCTTGATTTATCGAAAACACTGCGACAAGGGTTGTCGCACTAAACTGCGACAACTTTTCAAAAACGTGCGACATGACTATTTAGATGCGACAAAAACGGTGCGACAAGAGCATTTTCGAGACAACTGCTGCGACAAGTGCTGCGACAACTCCAGGGATTGGCGGGACATGTGCTGCGACAACTCCAGGGATTGCTGCGACAAGTGCTGCGACAAGTATCTTTTACAAAAGTAGAAAATGAGACTAACTTGAGTTAACAGGAAAACGTCAATTTTATTCGAACAAGCATTCCGTGAGCAATATTGCGATAAAGCAATCACTTCAAGAGCAGATATGACGGTTTAACAGCAGATAACAATCAATGCGGCAAAACGATAAGATCGGACATGTTTGAAGAGTTAAAGCATAACAAAAAATGAGAATCACCCTGAAACAAGATAACTGTGATTAGCACATAACAACCGGTGATACCCGTTAACACGCGGACAGAAAGAACACGAGTGTTGCACATGAGAAATGCACCTGGATAAACACGCACAGCCACATAGCTAATTACACCAACAAATTTCTGGTCTTCAGCATTTTGGAGCGGTACTTGACTGAGTTGCGATCGGTTTCCCACCATGTGTAATCCCCTTTGATGGTGTGAAAACGTACCCAGCATGTGCCTAAACTGCTCTCTATGCATAAAACAGTGCTTTTGTAGGAATTTAATTTACCGATGCAGAGAGGACGTCTGCAGAGCCAGCAACTGAATGCAGTCTTGCATTCGTTTTGGTGCACGATGCAGCGGTACTGTTTGACCATGCGACATGGGATGTGCGCCTTTGAGTCACTCAAACGCACAGTCTCAATCTCGTCATCTCCAGGACCGGTGAGCTGTCTGGGCTGTCTGTTGGGTGGACAGGGCTCATTTTCCTTGTTGTTTCTTGAACGAATGATGGGTGTGATGCGAGCGAGCGTGTACTTACGTTCTAGGCCTTACTCACCTACTGACCGAGTTGTGTATTCGGACCGCTGCATGCCTCCACGGTACCCGGAGTTGCAGCCTCAACAACAACACCCGCCACCGGAACACCACCCTCATGCAATGCAAGTCGACCACAACCCCGCCGACTAAATACAACCGGTGCAGTACGATTTCGCCCCAAAGAACGGTGGTCAAATGCGTCAGGAAGGGGCCAGAGGCCGCGGCAGAGCTCGCGGCGGACGTCGCGGTTGGGGACGAGGCCAGAATCGTGGCAACGGACTGTTCTGTTGGAATTGCCACACCCCGGGACACAGAAAGCACTACTGCGAGGCCGAAGACCAGCAGAACTTTTACCAGCCACCCAACCGACGTGCTCGTGCTAGAGGCGGACGCAGGAGACCCACTCAGTTTTATCGTGCTTCTCATGTAAAACCGGTTATTGCTAAGACCGTAACTGTGTGCTATTACCAAATGCCTAGTGTGATGGAGTGGGGCGCTAGAGGAAAGTGGTCGGGCAGGGGCAAGGGCCGTCAGGGCGGCCGCCGGTTCTGAGTTTTGAATTGTACACTAGCAATGTTTTGTTACTAGTCACTTTTAGCATTCCAACTCCGGCCCTGGAGTGTCTCAAATTCCCATTTGAGCATAATACCGGTTCGCGCCTTTTGTTTTTACCGTAGTTCGGTCGCGTCAAGACCTACTTGTTCATTTGTCCTTTATAACATTTTGTTGATTTAAAACCGTTTTGCTGTTGGAGTGAGCAGTGTGCAGATAAAGAGAAAAAGGAGAGTTGCGGTCTTGACTGTGTGCATCGAGAGAGAGAGACGGGCGTTTAGGCCTCTTTTTACATAAGTCTAGTGACGCACACCGAATCGAACATTGTTTGTCTGCTATACTATTTTCGGTACAACACCAATCTGCCAGTACGGTGGGTGCGCAGTTCTACGTCATTCTACGACTTTCTGCGGCTTTCTGCGTCACCATTGATTGTCACTATAGGTTGCCTACAACAAACGTTCCACTACAGAAGCGGTCGCTGTTTGGTTCTCTGGTCGCGCGTGCTGTCAACAATGAAGTTTCTCTCTCTGGAACCAGAACCAAGGCAGACAAAGTCAAGAGGGAAATTGACTTCTACTTGAAAGAGTTCATCCTGGTGAATGCTGTGGATGAGACTGATCCGATTGCTTGGTGGACTGAGCAACGATTGGGCTTCCCTATCTTGTTCCCATTTGCTGTTGATTCTCTATCGATACCTGCCTCCTCTGCTACAGTAGAGCGTGCCTTTAGTCAGGCTAGTATTGCTCTGGAAAAAAGGCGTTACTCTTTGTCAGCAAGTAATTTAGAAAAAGAATTGTTGATTAAGCTGAATAAGGATGTGATTGGCACTGTAGTCCACAACGGCTGACTTCTTTCTCTCGTCTGTGCTGTTATTTGTCAATGTTGCATTTTTACCAGTCTGTTATTCCGTCTATCTGGTGCAATAAATTGCTACGAGTCTATAAGCGATGGGTATAAACTTAGAAACCTGTTCATAGCCGAAAATTTGTGTCTTTATTTGAAAAGTACCTGAACCTGAACCTGACACCTGGGTACTTTTGAAAAATGTACCTGAACCTGAACCTGAACCTGAAATTGGATTTTAGAGATACCTGAACCTGGACTTACCTGAAATTTGGTGGTACCTACCAGCTGTACAAGAAACCCAATGGGTGATAGACTGAAGCGACTGTGCTCATGATCTTGCGTTTTGTCACAGGACCAGGCTGCAGTTTAGCATTGTTAAAGTGGAGAAAGTCAGTTTTCGTATTCCACATGTGTCCCAAAACCTTTGGATTGTCTGATGCTCTGTCCTTTGGCGCAATCTTCTCTTTCAGTTCCGAAGAATTCATTGCAAACTCACGTAGATTCATTGAGCAGTCTGCAAACAATGCCTTCGCTTGCTTGTAGAAATCAAAGCCTTCAGAAACAGACCACACACCAGTGATGATGTTGTCTACATAGATTGAATTCTGAATCTGTTGGGCAACTGAGTTTTCACTCAATGACAGCATATACTCAATTGTAGCTTGCAACAGAAATGGAGATGAGACCACACCAAATGGAACTCGTGTGAATCGATAGCAGATGAGATTGTCTTTCACAGCAAGATTTTCAGCATCTCTGAACCATAAAAATCGAGTTACATCTCTGTCCTGCTTCTGCAGTGAAACTTGAAGAAAGGCTTTTTCGATGTCGCTGACAAGGCCAATTTTGTAACAGCGAAAACGTATCAGCAGGCCACAGAGATCAGGTAGCTTGATGGGACTTCGATAAAGACAATCGTTGAGCTTTGCTGTGCTTCGCAGAGGTGTCATAGACAATACGATACTTTGTTGTATCTTTGAGCGGCGTTTTGACACAGTGGTGGGCCAGGTAGTGCTCAAGTCCTTCTGGCTTTTCTGGTGCCACTTCAATGATACCCTTTTGCAACTGATCCTGGATCACTCCATTGTATTTCACATGCATTTCTGGATCTTGTCGCAAACGGCTAGCAACATTGTGAAGTCGGCGAAGTGCCAAGTCATAATTGTCATGCAGATTTGGTTGTTCATCAATCCAAGGCCAGCGAACAGCTAGTCGACCATCGGTAAACTGGATAGTTTTGAGAAAACGTGCAGCAACTTTTTCGTCATCTGGCACTATGGGATCATCAGTGATGCCAATCTGCTCAAGGGACCAGAACTTGGAAAAATCGGGCCATGGATTAGCATAAGCACTGAACGCATGGACTTCAGAATCATCATGTGGCGAAACAGCCATGCTTGCACAGTTTTGACCAGAGTTTCCCATTGTGGTATTACCACACAACAGCATGCCCAGTTTTGACTTTACCAAACGCAAACCGGACGGGATTCGTTTGACGTTTTCAAGCTCGATAAAGTCCCAGAAAAAGTCAACTCCAACCAGAAGTTGAGGTGCATGTGACTGGCTGCATGACCTGTTGGTAAACTCAGGAATCGCTGCCAGATATTCCAAATCGAAGCTGCTTAGCTGTGGTCGACTCTGCGAGTGTGAAATGCATGGCACACTGTTTGCAACAACTGGAATTACAGTGCCATCATTTCCAACCAGATTGAGTGTGACACGATCAGTTGACATCTTCTTAGGGTTAGCACTTGCAAAGGTGAAGATGCTCAGGGTCTCTGTCCCATCACTGGACAGTTTTAACTGCTTCACAAGCTGATCGGTTACAAAGGATCTTTGGCTGTCAGGATCAAAGAACATGTTGATAGACACAGATTTTGCCTGATCTTTCGGATTGAATGCAACTGCATCAGTTGTCATCAGCACCGAAGAAACTGATTTTGATTCTGACATTCTGATTTCTGATTC
>JASANB010001352.1:0-69989 GCA_030248155.1 Sabatieria punctata
ACTATACAAACGTGAAAAACACACATACTCTTACACAGTGTCTACTGAGTGATGCGAGACTGAGCACTGCTGAATGGATCTACCCTTGCTTCCCCAAGGATTGCTTGCAGTGGTTGGTTTCAAGTTTGGACATGCAACCCACTGAGAACACCAAAGATAAAGACGGATACGCCACCAAGAATCGATATAGTTTGCTGCCCATGTTGCAGGCAGTCTCATTCAGCACGAAGCCCAGCTATCACTGCAGGTAATAATTAGAAGATTAATGATGATACTCAACAATAAAAATGCATATAATTTTTAGAGGTTGCCGTTGCGCAGAGTTGCAGCAAGACCAACAACTACAAGCTACTGAACAAGAAGTGGTTTGCAACGAGGTTCAATACCCCTCCATCGAAACAATGGACTTCAGCATTTTAGAATAGGGTTATTTTTGTTCTAGTGCTACATAATGTTTCCCCAATATTTACTGTCCAATCATTATTACTGTAATTCCCACTGTACATTACTGCTTGCAGAGACTGACTTGAAATCGGAACATAATAGTTTTTAAAGTTTCGAGTATTTATGACACACAACCTAATTTAGCAATGCACCCTGCTTCTTTTTACTCCAATCAGTTTGCTTTTGTACCAATAATTTAGTTTAGTGATAAACCTTTAATCCTGCTGCGCTACAAGGTCTTGAATGTCATATTGTTGACACTGTGAATCTGGACGAGTAACACAGATCGATATGCCATCACATTTATTTACTTTGATAAGCATTGACTAGCTGGCTGTTTAACGGAGTGGGCTGAGCTTCCTGCTTTAATACCGAGTGGACTTGTAAGAAGCACACAGCGTTTCCAGAATGGGACATGCAATAACTTTGCTGGTGGCGGCACTTGGTTGCTTGGTTTTGTGCGGTGCGAGTTCTCTTTTTTAATAACTTTTGATCAGGTTTCAATTTTGGCTGATTGTAGACAATTTTAGTAATCACACCTGACCCAACCAAAGAATCCAAAGCTCACTTAGTGAAAATCAAAACCGGAAAATGTGTCCGTCAAGATTTGGTCAAATGTATGATGAAATGTGTGAACAAATTCAAGGATAAATTGGCGGGTGCCAGTTGTGAAAAGGATTCTAAAGAGCAGGAGGACAGTGATGAGGAAGCTGTACTAAAATATGAAGGAGGCAGACTAATTTTGAGACTAAAACGAGGCACAGGGTCCAGCAGAAAGTCATCAGATAACTGTGTTTGTACCGTGAGTAAGTGAATAAGATGTAAACTGTATGTGTAGACAGTAAGAGAGATGAATTTCTAGAATGTAAAAACAAACCACAGTGCATGAAAATGAAGGAAGACTCAGAGAAAGACAGCAAGACACCAGAGGATGGAAAAGATGAAAGCGAAGATAAAGATGACCAAGATGAGGAAGATAAAGAGAAAAATGGCACAAGCAAAGAGGACAAAGAAAAAAGTAGCAAAGATGATAAAGATGAGGAAAAAAGTGATGGAGATGATGAGGACAAAAAAGACAGAGAGAAAAGTGATAAAGATGATGAAGAAAAAGATGATGACGATAAAGACAAAGAGAAAAGTGACAAAGACACGGACAAAAAAGACAAAGAGAAAAGTAATAAAGACAAGGATGACAAGGACAAAGAAGGCAAACAGAAAAGTGATGAAGACGATAAAGGCACAGAGACGACCGACAAGGACAAAGGTGAGAAAGAGAAAAGTGATGATATGGATGAAGAGGAAACTGAAGATGATGAAGAGGATCAAGAAGAAAGCAAAGATGATGATAAGAATGATGGTGATGGTGAAAGGAGCGGTGACGAAGAAGAAAAATCAAAAGATGGTGACAAAGAGACAGACAAAAGCAAGCCAAAACACTGCAAAACAAGCAAATGGTCAAAGTGGACTGAGTGCTCAGTCTCCTGTGGAGGAGGACTGCAGGCTAGGACTAGGAACATTCTGAGAATTCCCACCAATGGCGGAAGAGACTGTCCGAAGCTGCTTGAAACAAAAGAAGGCTGCAATGACCAGGAATGTGATGCCTCAGAAGAGGAAGGTATTTTTTGCATTCACGATTGTCATGCTAATTTTTGTTTGTTGGACACTGCAGCAGTGGACTGCAAAGTGACATCATGGTCCAAGTGGACAGAATGCAGCAAATCTTGCAATAGTGGAGTGAAACTGCGCTATCGAAAGATCAAGCAAGCTCCAACTAATGAGGGCAAGGAATGTCCTGAACTCATCAAAGAAGTCCCGTGCAATGCTCAGAAGTGTCCTGAAGGCATAAAAATACCGATAGTGAAACGGCAAAGTTAAATTATTTGTCTAGATTGTAAGGTGTCATCTTGGAACTCCTGGACATCCTGCTCAGTTAGTTGTGGAGGGGGCATCCAACTTCGCAGTCGCAGCATAGACAAGCAACCGCAAAATGGCGGCAAGGAATGCCCTGAACTGATTGAAACAAACTCTAACTGCAACTCTGATAAATGCGAAGGCCCAGAAGGGAAAAGTATGTCTTTCTCATTTACAGAGCCACTATGAAAGAAACTTGCAGAAGTCGACTGTTCTGTTACCAGTTGGCAAGAGTGGACTGACTGCAGTAAATCCTGTGATGGAGGGACACGGATGAGGTATCGAGAAATTGAACAGGCTCCTTCAAATGGTGGCCGAAAATGCCCCAAACTGGTGAAAACAGAGGAGTGCAATGAAGAAGAGTGTTCATCACCTGTTGGTAAGTCTCTGTAGTGCTTGTATTTTGCTATCCAAAACAAATTAGAAATGTGCTTTCGATTGTTGTAGATTGTGAAGTCAATTCCTGGTCAGACTGGACCAAATGTTCAGTGTCTTGCGGTGGAGGTGTAAAGCTTCGCACAAGGACGATAAAAACCCAACCAAGCGATGGTGGTAGAGGATGTCCTAATCTACTAGACACCAAAGAAAATTGCAACAACAAACCTTGCGATCAAGAGTCTGAAGAACGTAAGTGCACTGACTGCCCCATACATGTATGCACTGTAAGTAAAACGTAAAATCTACACACAGGAATCGATTGTGAAGTGGCAAGCTGGGCAGAGTGGACAGAATGTAGCAAATCATGCGGAGGAGGCAAGAAACTGCGTTATCGGTCCATCGATCAAATGCCAGAGAACGGTGGGAAAGAATGTCCTTCACTCATTGAAGGGACTCAATGTAATGAACAGGCATGTGCAAAAGGTAAAAGGCTGCACGCGTGTATATGTGCTACTTGATTCTTCTCTCAGATTGTGAGGTTTCGTCCTGGCAAACTTGGTCCAGTTGTTCAGTGTCTTGTGGAGGGGGAGTTAAAATTCGCACCAGATCAATCAAAAGTCAACCCAGTAATGGAGGAAAAGAGTGCCCTGAATTGTTGGAAACAAAGGAAAACTGCAATTCCGGTCCATGTGAGGAAGACAGTGGAGAATCAGTTGACTGTAAACTGACCCCATGGAATGCCTGGACTGATTGCACAAAGAGTTGCGATGGAGGCGTCAAAATGCGATACCGAAAAATTTTGGTTCCTCCTGAAAATGATGGTGAAGAGTGTGAAGATTTGGTAGAGCAACGAGACTGCAACAAACAGAAATGCGGAAAAGGTGCGTACTAGAAACCTGGGCCCGGGAAAGTTAAATCGCCCAAAAATCGATCAAAATTACTTGTGCGAGTACTACAGTACAAAAGAAATATTTCTAACGATGTGATGTACCCATGCTAAATAATAATTCAGATTTAAAGAAAAGCGTGTTTTGGCTAAAGTACAACCTATATTACAGGAATTAGAACCCAAACCATCAATTGGGGTACCAGGGAGTTGCATAGGGGCTGCAAAATTATTAAATTGCCTGGTTTGGCAACTGCCCAACCAACCAGTAGTAAAAAATTTAAAACTTCAGCCTTCATAAACGCATTTAAACGGTATTCTGAGCATGAAATTAACAAAATGCATCACTGAACTGAATGCACATTCAGATTGCCGCGTGAGTAGCTGGTCCTCATGGACTCCCTGTTCCAAATCATGTGGTGGAGGAATTCAAGTTCGCAAGCGAGATATAGAAACTCAACCAAGTGGCGGTGGTCAGAAGTGCCCAGAGTTGCTAGAAACTAAAGAAAACTGCAACCCCAAGGAATGCGACAGTGACTCTGGGGAAGGTGCTGTTTACTGTACAAACTGTGAGTACACTGTTGAGAGGTTGTAGATGTGGACTGTGGAGTGACCAGTTGGTCAGAGTGGAGTCCTTGCAGCAAATCTTGTGAAGGGGGCACCACATATCGTTACCGATCCGTTTCTCAAATACCAGAAAACAAAGGAGAAGAATGCCCTGAGCTGATAGAGCAAAAGCAATGCAATCGCAGACACTGTGGCAAGGACTGTGTGGTCAGTTCCTGGTCCACTTGGACCGAATGTCCAGTTACTTGTGGGGGCGGATTGATTGTCCGAGTTCGAAATGTAGAAGAACAACCAGAGTCAGGCGGCAAAAACTGTCCAGAACTGCTGGAGAAGGACTTCTGTAATCCCACACCTTGTCATGCTGGCGATAGTGATGAAAGTGGGGAAGGTTGGTAGGGCAACGTTTGGAAATTCTGACAGGATAGATGGTATCTTCAGACGTGGACTGTGAAGTCAGTTCCTGGAGTTCATGGACCGAATGCAGTAAAAGCTGTGGAAGAGGCCGTAAAACACGCTATCGCGGCATAGAAACTGAGCCGAAGAGAGATGGGAAACCTTGTCCTCGACTGTCACAAAACAAACGCTGCAGTGAAGGACCTTGTGGCAGAGGTAGGTTATTTGGTCAAAATTGACAAGAAGTATAGCGGCTGAACTGAAGTGAGAGACCAGCTTCCACAAGCAAACTTCATTTTTGATCAACTTTGATCAATACGTTGAGTTTTCCGAAAACTGTCTTGCAATTTTATCAGAAGTGAAGCTTGCAGAGCTGGCTAAGTTGTATTTTCTTACAAACTTTATCTCCTGCTATAGTTTTAAGTTTTAAGATGCAGTCTTACTATTACAGACTGCGTTGTGAGTGAGTGGTCGGAAGTAACGCCATGTTCTGTAACGTGTGGTAATGGAGTTATTACTCGAGTAAGGAACGTGCTGAAACCCAGTCAGGGAAATGGACAGCCATGTCCCGACCTAAGAGACACAATCGCTTGCTATGAAGAACCATGTAAATCTGCTGTGGGTACGTTATTTGACCTGAGCAAAAGGAAAACAGCTGAATAAGAGTTGTATGTTATATAGACTGTGAAGTAAGCTCTTGGTCACAATGGACACCCTGCTCTGTCACTTGCGGCGGAGGCACCCAAGCCAGAACACGTAGAATTGAGCAACAGCCTCGGGACGGTGGCCGTGACTGTCCCAGCTTACTGGACACACGGGATGACTGCAACTCGCAGTCCTGCAAAGTCGACAGAGGTAGTTACAAGTCCAAGTCACCGGTTGCGTAGGATGGTCTTTGCTTACGCTGTCATCTAGCAACATGAATTTCAGTAACTGACTGTCGAGTAAGCACTTGGTCAGACTGGACCGACTGCAGTCGGACATGTGGTCGCGGTCATCAGTACCGCTACCGTACTATAATAGAGGCTCCCAGTAATGGTGGCAGACGTTGTCCTGAGCTGTCTGATCGAGTCAATTGCAATCTGGAGTCATGTTATGGTTAGTTTGCACAGTATCTAATTAGGGCACGACCGGATCGAAATTTTCCACTGGACCGGATCGGGCATATTGCAAAAAAAATTTGGGACCGATAAAATTTACCGAAAACACTGTTTTCCTGTGCCAAACACAACGTTATGATTAGACCAACAACAAATCTATCTGTAGTTCAATACAAGTTAAATATAGTTTGGTGCACTAGATTTGGTAACAAATCTCCAGAAATTGAATGCGAAGTTTGTATTTTCAGAGTGAATAGATACGTAAGAAGTTTGATAAGAAGACATACTGCAAATTTCAGTTTATTTGGATAAAATTTGCGGAAATGACAACAAAAAGAAAAGTTTTCATTTTCATTCACTATCTTCATGTTTATAAATTACCTAAGATATTATTCAATTTCTCAGGATTGGGTGAAGCTTGGTCTGGTCCAGCAAACTTTTAACACTCAAAATTCCCAGCATTTTGCCGCATATCTTCGAAAGCTCAGCTTATTTGGTCAACATTTGAATGCGAATATAAAGAAAAGAAAAATCCGGTAAACCGGTCCGGATCACCCCAGATTCGGTACCAGTCCGGACAGGAACCGACTGGACCACAACCGGAATTCCGGTCAAGCCCTATATTTGTGACATTATGCATACATACATATATAGTGACATTATTATTTTTATACATTTACAGATGATCACTACTGGTGCAGCAAAAAGAGTTGCAAAAGTAAGAGCAAGTCTAAGAGAAAGTCCAAGAAATGGAGGCGCAGACGACCAAGGTAAAGTACTTGTAGCTCAAAGTCTACAGAAGTGTTCTATGAGAATATGGACCTAATTGAAATAGAATACAAACTAAAACAAATACTTGGGGGGTTTTTATTGGGGCTGTCGGGTCGGTTTTTTCCTCGGTTTTTCGTTTTTTTTTTCGGGAAAAACCGGCTTTTTTCCTAGGGGCTCAGAAAACAACTGAAATGCGGAAAAGAACTGAAGCAAGTTTTTAAAGGAAATAGGCACAATAACTGGTTAAATTCGCTTCAAATGCTTTGAAGTTACGTTAATAGAAGCCTTACAAGCATTTCGATGAAATAACTTAGATGGTTTTGGCAAAAAATACCGGTACCATTTTTCAGGCCACTTTCATTGTTGTATTTTTGCTGTTTAAAAATCAAATTACCACTCTAAAAGATGAAATTAGCGCATTTTGTAATAAAACTCACGCTATTTCGTTGAATTCTGTATTAAAAAACGATTGTTAAAAATTTTTTCCTGTCATCTTGTAAAATAACTTTTGAAAAAAACGAAAAAAACTGAAAAAAAAAACGGTTTGAGTTTTCTTCCGGAAAACAAACAGCCATGCTCAGTAGGTCATGCATGTAGGATGCATGCATACATGATTGCTCACTCTGTTAGAGTTTCACAAAATTCGAAATTAAAGTAGAAATCGTTGAAAATAAAATAATCACGTTTTAGAGATCTGGAAGACGTTAGCGAAGACTGATTTTACCTATATAGTTATGAAAAGCTATGAAATTGTTGAAGAAAGACAAGACCTGTTCAGCGAATGACATTGACGTCAGTACCAAAGTAAATACACTTGTGATCAGACAAATAAACACTGAATGACGCCGAATGCAGTCATTTTGTGTACGTGCATGATTAGCGTTGTAATGAAAAACCATACGCCGATGGAGACTGTAACTGGTTTATTGTGCGTCATCACATCAACAGTTTGGCATTTAAAACGGGTTTCATTTGCGCTGAACAGTTACACAAGTAATTGTTCTTTGCTTAAGTGCTCGCATCCATAATGGAAGGTAGAAATTGGTGGCACATTGTAATAGTGGTTATGTTTACTGTTTCGCAGTTGTGCGAAAGTAAAGTGCTGCGAAAGAAGCTAGGTGTTTGTTCCCAACAAAAAGGCTTGGATGGCTGTTTAAACAGATGTGTCAATAAATTCAAAGATGATCTCTCTGGAGCAGTTTGCGAATTAGAAGGCTCTGTAACGCATTCAGTAGTACGAGCTGATGCCAAGGAATGGTGCATATGCAGTGTGCGTAAGTAAAGCTACGCACAATGAATACGGTATTACAAGAGTAATTCATATTCAGAATGTCAGTCACATAAAAAATGCAAGGATCTTGTAGATGAAGGAGAGAACGCTTCCAAGGAAACTGACCAAAACAGTGTGTACAATCACAGTCAAAAGTGTTCTTGTTGAAATAAGAGTTGACCGTTTCAGCACAAGAAAAAGAAAAGAAGTTAGGGATCTGTAATCAGCCCGGTGGTCTTGACCAATGTCTAGAGAGATGTCTGTACAAATACGATGATAGACTAACTGGTGCTGTGTGCAAACCAGAAGGGGCGGCAGTGCATTCCATCATTCCATTACCTGGAACAATCGAATGGTGTTTCTGTAGTTTTGGTAAGCTGTATTTCTTGTGCTTTCTATTTTATCACAGCCACTTCCAGTTCAGAACCTTTGGACCTACGTATAAGTACGGTAATCAAGGGCAGTATGCTAAAAACTAGAATGCTCTAACGCATGTAGTACTTAGAACAGACACCAGTTTCTTTCGATTAAGCATGGTTAAGTTAAGCAATACGTTGATCCATTAAAGTTTAATGCTAGATCATTGAAATACTGTGATTAATAAGTACTTTACTCCTTTTATCGAGCGAAAAGATCGGTGAAAGAAAAGCAAGCATTTTCTGTACATATCGTCATTCCATCCCATGTACATTTTAGAGGAGCAAAACGAAGGTGAACCCAAAGACTGCAAAGTGAGCAGCTGGGGTCCATGGTCAGAATGCAGCGTAACTTGTGGAACAGGCAAAAAAGAAAGGTACAGGGAAGTGCTACAGCCGGCCGAAAACGGAGGAAAAGAGTGTCCTGAACTTGTTCATCTGCAAAAAATTGTTCGCTGTTACCGACAAACTTGCCAAAGCCAAACGACAAGTGAACCTGAGAGCAGCACAACCGCATCCAATAATAGAATAGGTGACTAGTGTCTGTGCGAAAGAAAAGACCTAATAAGGCAACTGATTTCAGATTGCAAGCTGAGTCCTTGGGGCAGTTGGACTCCTTGTTCCAGGTCTTGTGGAGGTGGAAAACAATTCCGCTATCGACGTATGGTACAGGCACCCCGTGACGGCGGTGCCAACTGCCCTGAACTGCTACAAAATCAGCGTTGCAACACTCAGAACTGTGACAGAGATGGTAAGCTGCTGCTGCTGTTTATGTAGTGATACACAAAACAGATGACTAGCTCTCAACAGGTCTAACCAATTCTTAGCATACATGTACTAGGGGGTTTGACGGGCTACCCCTAGCTAGAAAGGCCCAACCCCCTCACCCCGAGACAGTTTAGGGGACCCCCGACCCAAAAATGCAAGTAAGTAGCAGCTACAGAACTAGCAAACTAGCCCAGAAATAACTAATTGTTAGCTTAACCGGATTTGGCGTTTCCACTGCTAATGTTTGAGAGAAATCAATGTTCATGGAAACCCTTTTTGTTGTGTTTTGCTTGTTTTTAGCTCTAAAATGCTATTTGGCAGCTTAAAATAGCGATTTGAGCCTTCTTACTAAGAAACGTGCTAAAAAACGCAGTTCCAGGCGTTTAGAGCTTTTTTGAAATTTTGGACCCCCATCTGGGCGAAACCCCCTCCCCCACGCCGGCCGGGACCTGTTACATGTACCTATGATGCTCAGCAACAAGCCCTCTAGTCAGATACGTAACTGACGGAAATATGACGTTTTCTCCGTTTCAACAAAAGTCCTAATCTTTCAGTGGATTGTGAATTGTCCACTTGGAGTGAGTGGACAGACTGTAGCAAGAGCTGTGGCAAGGGAAAACAATTCAGACACAGGTCTGTATCGCGCAGTCCTAGAGGCAACGGCAAGATCTGTGACGATGTACTAGACACGGTTTCATGCAATTGGGAGCCTTGTGAAGATGGTATGAAAAAATCTGAACGGTCAGAGAATCAGTCATTATAAGTTTTAGATGATGACTGCTCTGGACGAAGCTGCAATGGAAAGAGCAAATCTAAGAAAAAGTCGAAAGGCAAGAACAAAAGTCGCAGAAAGGGAAGAAAACCAAGAAAATAGAAATATACTGTGATTAGTATTATGTGTATATTGTGACTTAACCTTGACTTCCTGACTGACTCATCATAACAACCTGAGGTATGGCTTGTGTCACAACACAATCTTTGAATTCAGCAAAAATCAGTTGAATATCGGCCGATCAATTTTATGTACATTGTATGTAAGTACGTGCCGCAAGCGCAGCATCACTTAGAGGCCTTTTCAATTTTCATCAGACAGAAATTCGGCATCAGGTCACATTTCTAACCGGAATTAATCAAGCTTAACTCAACAGATAAAAAACATAAAATCCAGCACGCCCGTTGCTCAGCCATCCTCAAAAGCACTATGAATGAATAAAGCACAGTGGTGATTAGAAGAATACCCGACCTAAAATCTACATAACAGCTGTGATGTCAAGACTCCTCCAACCCCGGTATCTCTCTGACTGGTGAGTTAGAGACGCCAATTTCAATTCGGGGCACTTTCTCCTTCAAACTCTGCAGTACCATTTGCCTAGCTTGCAAGGTGGCCGGCTCAATAGAGTTGATGAGTCCGAGGGGAACCTTGGGGGCACGAGGCACCGTCGGGGGAGACGGTTGCTCCGGTTCCGAGTGCACCTCGCTCGGCTGTCGCACGTGCAACGACGCCATCATCGAGTGGCACAGACGGTCCTCTTCAGGCAGAGAGCTGCTCATCTTCACCACGCTCACACACTCAGCTTCACTCTCCGGCTTGGACAGACGCATCGTGGCTGAACGGATCAGCTTCACCTGCAACACCTCTGCTTACTCACAGATCTACTGACACCCAAACGATTACTGTAGGTGCCGGCAGGTCACGAGGCTTCACCAACAGCTGCTCGAAACTGTCGTCCAGACTGCTCTGCTCCGAACTCTGCTCATCGCCCGGCTTCACTGGGGCGGCACTGAAACAGATTATACCTGCCAATCGATCGGCTCTTTCAGATGAGACCAAATGCTAAAAGATCAGTCTGCTCAAACTAAAGCTGCAACCAAACTCCTGGTTTTTGGTTAAAACATAAGTGTTACAACCCAAGAATCCGTATTCTCACAGTTTTACAGCGTTGACTGCTCAATGAACGCACTATTTTCAGGCTTAGAATAGACAGAAAATTGATAGAACGGAACTGGTAATTAGATATCCGAGACCAAATTTAGCATTTCCCCATAAGTTTTCATAGACTTTGACTAAAAAAATTTCGAAACGGGCCTTCATCACTACGCGTATGACTAAGACAATCACAGTTGTTAGGGTCAAAAATTCTTTAAAAAAAGCTTTTTTGAAGGCTCAAAAATTTTTTTTAAATCAATATGCAAATTAAGGGAAAAAGTGGGAAAATTCACGTACATGCGATTTTTTTTTAAATTCTTTGGAAGCAGCCAACATTTTAACCAGCAACCTGCATAATACTTCTTTTGCATTGAGCCTAACAGGGACTGCTTAAGAAAGAAATCATTCCTTAGGATACACCTACAAGTGCCTCTAAAAAGACAATTTTCGGTGAAATTATGCAGTTGCAGGCAGTGTTTAGACCTGTATTGTCATTTTCGAACAGGTTTCCTAACTGACTTGAGGTGCAAAAGTGGAAAATTTGTTGTAGGTACCTGTACTAGCATGCTGGACCCATTTAAGATGACTTTCAAAAATTTTTTTCATATTATAAAAAAACCAAAATTTTTGGCCTTCAAAAATTTTTTTAACAACTAAGGAGACAATAATATAAAGAAAAAAGTAGAACCTCTGTTTGGGCGGCCGTTTGGCAGGCGACAGGAGTCCGGGATCGGTGCCTCCTCTACTGCGATCTCTGCCTACAGTGCGAGCGGCGGAGGGCAGTTTGCTCTTGCGATGCTGGTGTTCCTTGGTGGTCTTCAGCTGCTTCTTGGCCGTCAGCAACGTACTGGCCGAGTTCTGCTGACGCTGTTGCTCGCGCTGCTTACGGTTCAGCTCTTCCTTTAACACCTTTCTTCTTTCACACAGACACACCAAAAAAGGTAAGAGATTACCTTCTCTATGGCAGTGACGCGGAGTTCGGAGTTGGGCGCGAGCGAAGTAATCTGAGAGCAAATGCGTTCCATTGGCGCAGGGTCGGGCGGGTGACACCGACGCGGGTCGATGGTCTTGGCCACTAGAGCGATGCTGCTGGCGAACGGCTCCAGCTGATTGGCCACTTGAGTCACGTGACGCAGATCAGACCGTAGCTGAACGCTCGTCTCCACCTAAACTCATACACTCCAACAACAAACATATAAGAAGCACCAGCAATTATACAAATACTAGTCTGAAACAAGTCTATATTGTTTATATTGTTGTTATTGTTAATCGTTGGTTCCTAAGATGTGCTTAGTTATTCATCTTATAAAGATTGTCTGTCTAGTCTGCTTCATGTTATTTTTATTTCTGGCTTTTTGTTGCTCAAGTGGTAACAAATAAATCGCATCCTATTCAACTTTGAAGAACCTTCCCCGCCGTGAAGGCGCCCTACCAGCGGGGGAAAATCTGGGCGATTTTTTAAAAAATTGACCATTTACAGCAATTTTTTGGCCTTTTTGGGAAAGGGCCCCTCTCCCTAGGCGACTTCAGGTCTCTCCCACCAGATTTTTACAGCTGATCTATGGTAGGAAAGGAAAACAGAGCCAGATGGAGGAGTGGTAGGAGAGCCACTACCCAAGTGCCGTGAGTGTGAGCGTACCCGCTGTCTGAAGATCTGTTGTTGTCGTCGCACTCTGTCTAGTTGTTCCTGCCAGAGCTGTTGCAGTTGAGGTTGTCTCTCCTTGATCACCTCAGAATGGGCCGACAGCTGGTCGTCTAACGTGCGACATCTAAATTATTATTATGACGCTGTAGTCAGGCATTTCTCAATAGTACGGTATCGGTTAAACTTGACTCAACTGTTACCACCATAGTATAGTATTTATTATTGCCTGTAAACGGTATCATTTGGCTGAAAGGCATAATCAGGAACGCAAACAATCAATGAACCAGACTGACGGTCAATCAACCAAACAGTTCTTTAGACTACTCCAAGTTTCGAGTTTATTCGCTACCCAGCAAGAAGTTGGGCAACAGGCTCCTCAGAACAGGACTTCAAAATCGTGGTCACAATGTAGCAGGTAACCTTGCCCTATCGACTAAAGCCAGACCGCCGTACCGGAAACTGCCCCCCCCTCCGGAGACGACTTTTTCCGCCCTCGCTCTCCGGTTTTTCTGGGAAGCAACATTTGGGCCAATTTTCTACAATTTTAGACAATAAAATTGTTAAAGCTGGTTGCAAAACAGCGGTTCTTAGCTGCAGTTGAGAGCAAATTAGAGTTTTCAACCGATTTATATACATCCAAAAAAACTTCTAGTCACACATTGGCCTGGGGAATACCTCCTCCTTCGTCGACCGATACCACCCTCGGTCGTACACACTCAAAATAGCCGAAACATATTGCGTTTTTAAAAGCAAAATAGTCAGTTTCCAGCGATTTTTGGACTTTTTCGAAACCCTCGACCCAGACGACGACCTCAGATTCCAGATTTTCCCCTATATGTTTTTAGCAATTCTTGTGCTCAGACCGCTTCCCCGTTCGGCAGATTATTTGTTATTCTGTATGAATAGGTGCAGGTAGAGCAAGGCTACAAAGCAATAAGGACCACTGCAGGGCAGTTGACTTGGTCTACTGGGCAAGAAGAAAAGAAAGACCTGCTCATCAAGGACTGTAAGCGAGAGGGCTCTATGATGCAGCGGCGCAGTGTCATGTCTCTCTGCAGCTCCTGCACTTCCTTGCTCATCTCGGTCAGTTGGGCAGAGAACTCCTTGACCGGAGTATCGATCTGAGCGAATTCTTCGCCGAACGCACCCGCCAAGTCCACCATCAACTGGTACTTGGACACCGGCAGACTCGGACAGTTCACGTAGCCCGAACTGAAACACTCCCTCGTCCTTTTAACACTAACCTTATTACCTAAATTAGTACTAAGTTCAGTTGTCGAAATGAGCCATTTACGCCAACACCAACATGTTTGCTGGCCAAACAGATTTCGTCTGAGACTACAGAAAAGCCCCAACATAAAAAAGAATTGTTCGTACAGTTTTTGTTCGCTCCTCCAAAACGACTAAGCTGATTAGCTGTTAGCTAAGTTATTTCTGTTCGCCACACCACAGCCGTGCTTCTTTTCTAGAAGTCAACGCTATTGGAATTTCAAGCGAACACAAAAATTACTTAGAGTGCCGACGAACAGAAAGGTCAGCGTTGGCCTAAAAAGCGTTACCCAGATCTGCGGGCGCGTCTGCCATTGTAGGTGGGACTGTTGCATCCACTGCCAGAGGTCGGCTCTCCTACAGTAGCCAGACCCATCACCGAAGGCATGAAGATGGAGCTGAGTCCGAGGTAGGGTTCGAGAGCCTTAGCGAACTCGTCCTTAAAGCCCACGTCCATCTGGCCGGTGTAGAGCGCCTTCAAAGACTGATTATCGTTGATCAGCGTCTGTATGCGTTTGATGAGGTCGTAGGCCAACTCCAGAAAGTCTTGTTTAGAGGCAGACGAACAGAGAATCGACGCGCCCAACAGGTACAACTGCACGCTGGGCAGTAATGAGCACAAATGACGCAGATGCGTGTTGAAGTGAACGGCGCGAATCCGCTGCTCCTCTTCAACCGATTGCAATAAACGGTCTCTAACCTAAACACCGGTTGCTTTACTCCATTAACATAGAAGACACTGGATGACTTTTTCAGGCCAACCAAATTGTGTCGACCCATACATGGGCCGGGGGTGAGGGGGGTTTATCCGGAGGGAGAAAATTTTCGCTTATTTAAGGCAAAATAGGCGTTTTATGGGCTTTTTTCGGAACCCCTCCCCCCGAGATCTCCAGACCCTCTCCTAGTTTTGCCGGCCCATGTTTGTGTGTCGACCAAACATCTACATTCTGCCTACCTTTTCCAAAATTTGTTTGCTGATAAAAAGCTCTAAAAGATTCCTGACCGGGTTGGGTGGGCACCGTGCAACAAGATCAGGCTTTTCTCGACATTATACAGGGTGAAAAAGAATGATAGCAAAGCAATTAGCAACACCCCTCCTCCCCATAACAAACTAAGCACAGGAGGGGGGTTCAGCAACCTTTTTGGTGTCCAAAAGTGGGTTTCAGCAACCCTTTTTTGGGCTCAAAACATGGTTTTGAGGACTAAAAATCGGGTAAAAATCTTGCCTGAAGTTTTAAATCGTAACTCGTTCAAAAGTAACTTCAACTCGTACAAAAATGCCGTTTAAAACCCTAATTTTGATTTAAAATGTGCAAAAAAGCCTACTTTGCTTTGAAACGTGCAAAAAACCCATTTTATTCGACATAATGCAGTTATAAAATGCATTTTCTCTGGAATATTTAAATATTTTGAAACCCAAATTAGGTTCCCTGAACCCTATTTAGGGCTTTTGAACCCCAAATTAGGGTTCCGAAACCCTATTTTTGGCCTACAAAAACCCTGTTTAGTCTCTATGAAACCCAAATTAGGGTTCCGGGACCCTATTTTGGGTTTCAGAAACACAAATTTGGATTCCGGAAGCCCGTTTAGGGGTTCATAAACTTTTACTGCAAATTTTTTATCTTTATCCGAAAATTGTGAATTTTTCGCCACAATTTTGCGCAAAAATTTAAATTTCCCGCCAAAATTTGAATTTCCCACCGAAATTTGCACCTATATCCACGCATGGAGACCTGGCATCCCCACTGAGCGGCCGACCATGCACATGTACGATATCAATTCAACTAAAGCAAGATTTTGCGATGAGAACAGTGGAAAAATAATAAAAGTCTATAATATAAACCTATTTTGGAAGGTTTTTCACCTTTTTTCTTTGTTTTACTGCTAAATTCCATAAAACCAGCGGTCTCGGTATTTGTATACCGATATCTCGAATAACAAACCGTGACAGAAAAGTACCGAGAATTCTCGGTATTTCGAGAAATAGCGAGACTCGGTCATACATGGGCCGGAAAAATCCGGAGGGGGGGTGGGGGGGTTGAGACCTCGGGGGGGGTCCCCCCACCCCGAAAAAAGGCCAAAAAAAACGCCTATTTTATCTTAAATAAGCGAAAATTTCCTCCCTCCGGGAGGGGGGTGGGAGGGTATGGCCGACCGAGGGGGAGGGGTATACCCCCCTTCTTACCCCCCCCGGCCCATGTATGGACTCGGTTACACCACTAGGTGTAGTTACCTGAATCAAAGAGTCGATCATCTGCTGGCACATCTGTTGTATCTGAGCGGTCTGAGCCCGACTGCTCTCGTTCAACTCATCCAGCAGTTTGAGTCTGATCTGCACTTGGTCCTTCAGGTCCTGCTGGAACTTCTTCAGCTTGGAGGCCGCTCTGTCCAGCTTCTCGCAGCCCATCTTGTGACCCACCTCCAGGTCTACGAAATGCGCCCTGCAACACATTTATTACTGCTCCAGTGCGGAACAAGCGGCTTTCAGTCAGCTTCCGATCCCATCCTATCCTAGATGTACCATGTTCGGAGATAGGGAAGTTTTGCTTACCAGGTTCAGGGGTTTCGCCATAACAGGGGCTATGCCCCCCCCACCCGACTTAGGTCAGACCCCAACCCCCCCGGCAATCACAAAAATTGCCAAAATCTCTGCAAACCAGCACTTTTTAGCTGTATTTGAGCCTAAATTAGCGATTTTTGACAATTTTTAGCCGAAAAAGTACGATTTTTGAGCGTTTTCAGTGCCCCACCCCACCCCAGAATTTCGGCTCAGACCCCCCGGCCGGCGTCAGACCCCCAACCCCCTCCGCCTTCGGCGGATGACCTGTCACATGTATGTCTATAACTAGCGATCGACCGGAACCAAAATTTTCACCGGAACCGGAACCACCCAGTTCCGGCCGGAACCGGAACCGGAACTTTTTCAATATTTGGTCCAAAATTTATAGAAACGTATTTATAGGCACGTCATGTACAAATTCCTGTTATAAACATCAGCAGAAGTTCAAATCAACAACAGAATACAGACTTTTGAATAACAGTAGTCAAGAGCACGCAAATTGTACTTCAGAAAGAGAAGCTTTTCAACATTTTCAGGTTTCAGCTTTGATCTGTCACCTTCGGAGATGTTTTTAGCTGCCTTAAAGGTTCTTTCACTGGCAACCGTTCCGATAGGAGCGATGCTTTCGATTCATCCTTCTCATTGACCAAAAAATGTCGCCACACCAGCGCAGTTTTGCTTGCCATTCAAACTGACTTGAATAGAAACACTCAAAACACACAGACACCAAAGAAGAAAGAAGAGGATCACGCAAAAATAAATAAAAAATCGAGCAACAAGGCGAGTATGCAGCCGTTTCCCTCCATTCATGCAAATTCTACTGCCCCCACTGAGCTGCGCACTTGATTAAACAGACGCAATAATACTTGATGTAACTGAATATCCATCGAAAATAGTGAATGAAAAAGTTCCGGTTCCGGTACCCTTTTTCACCGGAACCGAACCGGAACCGGAATTCCGGTCGATCGCTATCTATAACGGGTGTATGTATAGTACGGACCGAGACTCGAGAGAGGCGGTGCGGAAGCAGTTGGTGCAGACGAGTCGTTTGTTGTCGCTGGAGAAGAGGATGAACGGCTCGCCGTGAGCGGCGCAGAGACGCGTGCTGCGCAGAGCGACGCGCTCCTCGTGCGGCACCATTTTGTGCGACGCGAACATCTTGGCTTGGTGCGTGCTGTCCTTGCACTGGAAACACAACGGCTGCTGACACGTCTCGCAGAAGTACATCGGCTGCACCATCTAAACACACTAACAACTGACTGCCAAACAGCTACGTATTTTAGCTGCATTAAGGCTAATTTACTGTTTTCAGATATTTGACTATCTATTTAGTACTTGCACCAAGAAATTTGAAATTATCGCACAAATTCTGTTAGCGTTTAGTTGATTGATTCGGAAAGGGCTTCCTGAAGCTATACATCTACGTATTCCAATGAATCGTTAAATTTATGGACTAAACCCCCGCAACGCCCCCTCCTTAAGCCCGGTTCACACTACGAAATAAGAAACAAGAAATGAGCACAGTAAAAATCAGCTGCAGTGTATAGTAAGCGGCAGAAGTCTTTTCGTCTTAGCAAGTCTTAAGCGATTTATGGTCATAGTAGACCGGCGGAACACCTAAAAAAAAACACTTGAATGATATTCGCATTTATCGCATTTTTGGTAGGCTCTTTGAACATAGGCAGTCAAATGCAAGTCGCACAGTCAAGATGGGGTATATTCAATCTGAAAAGCAGTGAACAGGCCATAAATGCCTTGTCAGTAATCTATTTAATTGCATAATTTCTATGCAAAAGAGCAGGCAATTGCTGAAAAAACCTTGGTTTGTACGTGTAACGTTTTAGGCAGTGCTTATAGGTTTCTGACCGCTTTTCGTCTTCAGACAGTCGTTTCAGACCTTGTTATGATATGCTACAGGGTACGCTTAGAGTGAAAGAAAACTCATATTTCACATGAAAAAAGTTGAACAAGGCGCAATTCTTATTTCGTGGCTATTTCTTATTTCGTAGTGTGAACCGGGCCTTAGATTAAATAGAGGGCTCTTAAGATAGCCTTCCAGCTTCAAAAGGAAGCGAGATATGACCGGTGAAAGTTGGCAATGTCAAACAGATTAACTGTAATCTCACTTACCCTCCCCTCATACATGTAACAGATCATCCGCCGAAGGGGGAGAGGGGTTGGGGGTCTGGCGCCGGCCGGGGGGGGTCTGAGCCAAAATTTTGGGAGGGGGTTAGGCACTATAAAACGCTCAAAAATGAAAAAAATCGCAATTTTTTGGCTAAAAATCGCTAATTTGGGCTGAAATACAGCTAAAAAGCGTTGTTTTGCAGGCGATTTTGGCAATTTTTGTATACGAAATTGTAAAAAATCGCAAAAATTTACTCAAAAAATCACTTGCCAGAAAAATCGGAGGGGGTCGGAAAAATCGTCTCGGGGGTCTCCATCCGGGGGGGTCTGGCCTAAGTTGGGTGGGGCAGACCCCCGACCCCCCTGTTACATGTATGCTTCCTCTTCCTTATCCCATCATTTCGTAATCAATATTTTGTAAGGGAGTTTAACCTTGAGAGTTACGCAGATTTTTCAAGGGTGGTACATTCACATTCTCGCTGCCAATTGAGATTTCAAACCAGAATTATTTTCTCTCCGTTTTCAGTTTCAGTTTTTCGCGCTTCTGTGTAGCGCTTAACTGACCGAGATTGACGAGTGTTTTTAAAGAGGACAACAAAACATAAAAAAAGCAGAAACCTGGTCACAGTTTGCGCAGAGGTCGGAGGGCTCATTAGCAGAGTCGACCAAGAAAGACACCAGAAAATCGGTTTTCTTGTCATCTAGAAAGTCCGTGGCTTTGCCGCAAACCGGGCAACGAAACGTTCCATTTTGGTTGGGCTGAAAATCCTTGCGCACACAGCCAGCGCAGAAGACGTGATGACATGGCAGACAAACTGGTTGACACAGCTGGTTATGACAGATCAGACAGTTTAAGGGGTTGAAGTTCCAGGAGATCTGCTCTGGATTCTGCAGCGACAGAAACTGACTGCCCAGAATGTCCAATTCTGGAAAGTCCACCACTCCAGACATCACCTGATTCACTGGGCCGGTGAGCAACCCATTTCTTCACCTACAACATTATATAACGTCATTAATAAAAAAAACAATAATCTGCCGCGACCGGCTCGAGCGAGAGGAAGAAGAAAGTAGAAGTCGAACGAAGAAAAGATTAGAAAATTTTTGTAACAAACAACTTTTGTATACTGTTGTAGAAGCGGAATGCAAAGACGCCCAAGCGTCTTTCTTTCTCCTCTTCGACTAACTACGGAGGGGTCAGTGCAGTTATAGCACCGTCTAGTTATAGCACAGTTGCGCAGTTATAGCACAGCAGGCGGGGTGTTTAGTTATAGCACAGACCGCCTGATGGCCTCAGGCAACAGCGCAGTTATAGCACACGCAGCCAAGATGAGTGCGTTAGTTTGACAACAGCGAGAGCTCCCGCCTATCGTAGCCACCAAGCCGGCGACTGCCGGCCCATTCTTCCCTGCAAACTGCCATTCTTAAACTTGTTTTCTTAAGCCTAAGCCTGAGTCTGATGCCAACCTAGGCCTAATCTTAAAACCTAGGCGTGGTTGTGGAGTCCAGTCAGGATGGTCGGCGACTGGGGGCTCTAACTATAGAAGCGCCAAATTTGAACAGGTGTCGCATCGGCGTCATAGATAAGTGGTAGTTAGTGGAAATCTGAACGAACGTACATTATTAATCGATTCCACATTATTCACAGCCAAATAAGCGGGTCTCATCACAAGGAGTTTTCGTATCACAAAAGCGTATTTTCACACACACCCGCCACATGAATTTAGTTGTTGCGTTCTATGTAAATTCTACATACAGCTGCACATATGCATTGGATTGTCAAGCCGGTAATAGATGCGCTCCCTACGATTTCTATGACTAAGGTCAGACCGCAGTAATGGCTTTGAAATTACGTGCCGGCAAAAGTAAATACGGAAAAAACAATCCTAATCTATGATCTGGTGGAAGTGCCGGGATTTGCTTACGAGTTCTCAAAGAAACGGAACGGCAAAGTTGAAGTGTGGAAGTGCGTGCAATGTGATCGTCTAAAAGCGAAGAACAAGGAGAACTATGGCACTGTACCTACCGTCAGGATTATTAATGGTACTACAAACTTTCGTTCAAGCGCTATAAATCTGCATAGAAAAGGTTACAGGTGACACTGTCGAGGAAGGGCAGGACCCTGAATTCCCTCGGCACTCCCATTTTTGTCAGCCGGTTCCTAAAGCGTCCATAGAGCTCAAGCAGAATTATACCGAATAATACCGAATATTGATGATTTGCAGCGCGATTGCAAAAATATACTGTCTGACTACTATTTCTTGTTTTTTTTTGCTAAACTTTTTTATGCTTCTATGCAATATTCGGTATTAATCGGTTTGAAAAATACCGAATTCGAATACCGAATTCGAATAGTGCTAGTAACCGAATTATTCGCTTCATACCGAATAATACCGAACTTCGGTTGCATCCCTAGACACGAGAGACTCACGAAACCATCAGAAAGGGCTTGAAACGAAAAAACGTTGAGCTCACTCTGTTGCAAGCTGAGTTCTCTTACCAGCTGTTCCACACAGTCCTCAAATACCCGCCCAGAACCACAGACGACGCAGTTGACGCTAAACTGCAAGAGATGAGCGATTACTTCCCAACTACGTGGGCAAGCAGTGTTGAGAAGGTGCACCTCTGGAGTCACTGGGACAACAACGGGCCTCGAACCACTAACCACAGCGAGGCCTACAACAACACTCTCAACAGCCGATTCGAGCGCAAGCACCCTCGCTTTAGTCTCTTTCTGTCCGTACTGCAAACCATGGAGAACGCTAGAAGAGTGCGGGTGAACAATTTGAGAGGTGGTTCGGCCGAACCGGCGCCCAGAAAGCCCGAGTACATCGAGAACGACAGAAAAATCTGCGACTACGTCAATCAGTTCCATGATAACTGCCTTGGAAACTTCCTCAAATCTGTGTAAAATTGTGCTCACCTACATGTACTGTAGTGATGTAAAATTATGGAATTTGAATTTCAATTCAATTACAATTAAATTATGGGCTTAGTTTTTAATTTCAATTAAATTAAATTAAATTAATTGAAATAGTTTTTCATTATTTTCAATTACAATTATATTTTCAATTAAATTATGGAACCTCAGAAAATTTCAATTATGCAATTATTTTCAATTATTTTTTCTATTTTTTCAAAATTATAGTAATTTTGCTGTTAACAGACGGTGACAGTGACTCAGGAGGACTTAGAAAAATGTCCATGTAAAAGCTTAGAGACACCTGCTTAGCCTACTGTCCAACCAGGCGAGAAAATTTTAAATTGTTGCCTATTAAAAACGCATAAAATGGCATTCAGGGGAAAGTATACAGTTAGTTCATTATTTCTATATGTCACTGAATAACCTAAAGGTTTCCAGTATTTTTGAGCAACATCACTTCCTAGGTACCTTTGCCAAAAAAGGAGTGTCAGTCAACCCACCATACATCCAAAAACAACTTTTTTTGGCTTTTTTGAACTACGGAATAAAAAGCAGATCATAAAATACTACAAAACATAGTGAGGTCAGTATAAAGAGGTGACAAACCCTAAATAGCTTTTTATTTGAAGTCCTTAGCGCCTCTAACACTTACACATTTCCTTACAGTCACCACAAGAAATAATTGAAAATATAATTGAAATTCCAGGCGAATTTCAATTAAATTACAATTAAATTATGGCTCAACTTTTGAATTTCAATTAAATTAAATTAATTGAATTGAAATTAAAAACGGGTCAATTATGTGAATTTCAATTACAATTAAATTAATTTTTTACATCACTAATGTACTGTACATTTTAAACAAGCTGTGTATTTCCCAAGTTTGATTTTTCAAGTTAATTGTTATTGTTGATAAGAAGCGAGAGAAAAATGAACGGACTGCATTTACTACTGCTTGCTGAGTACGGACGAACACATGCAATCACATAATACTTTACAATAGCAGCTCCCGTGGTCGAAATAATCACGTCGGACGGACCGGGTCAACTGTGCTATAACTGCGCTTCGATAATTAGGCGGCGGCCCAGCGGTGCTATAACTGGAACTGTGCTATAACTAAACACTCTACCGTAGCGAGGGCCATTATCTGTGCTATAACTAGACGGCACCCTACGGAGCAGGGTACAATTAGTTAGCGCTCGGCGTCAATAATATGCAAATTAGTACTTGGTCACCTTGCAACCAAAGTGGACCGCATTAAAATGTATCATTTTTATTTCAGGATCTTTGCTTTGGTTTAGATTCAATTTATTTGGGTTCATTCAAGCTTGAATGAACGAACGGAACTTTCATCTGCAGTTGGAAAGTCCGGGGTTAGAAAAACAGGTTCAGGTTCAAGTCAAATCCAACAACTAAATTTCAGGTTCAAGTCCAGCTTCAAGTCCATCTTCTAAAAAACCCTGGACAATAGGTTCAAGTTCAAGTCCACTGATATTTTCAAAAAGTGTTGAAATTTTGAACTGATTGCAATTTTTCTGGGCTTATAAACCTTTCTACTGGCAGTAAATGACCCAGACCACACTTTACAGCGGAGTACTTTCGTTTTCAGACATTTTCTGAAAATTTAACTAACAAATTGAACCTATTTAGTAAGTCCAACAAAACGGAAAAGGTTCAAGTCCGGCTGAATTATGATAGGTTCAGGTTCAAGTCCACAATTTTCAGGTTATAAACCTATTTAATAAGTCCAGGTTCAATCGGACTTGGCAACGGTACTTTTTTCATCTACTAAAGACAAAAAATTGAAAGTTTTAACACAAAACAAGGTATAACTAGAACAAACGACGGTGGGGAGTTGAAGGCTCAAGAAGAAGTCCAGCTTTCATCAACGGCGGATGACCACAAACCACCAGACTAAAGCAGTTCTCGTGGTCAAAATAATTGAACATCTTTTGTGCACAGGTATCGTGTGGTACGTGTCTGGTTTAGTTTGGTTGTTTTAACGCCCGTGCGTTCCAACAAACTGTTACGAAAACGGAAATTTCTGTATTTACAGTAACTAATCTTCGCGTTGAGACTAAAGCCGCCAAATTTCATTTTTCCGCACACCCGCTTCACAACGAATTTAGTGTTGTCTGTTTTAGGTTGTACAGGTAGTTTTTTCACCTTTCATTCAATTTGGTAAGATTATATTTTTCTTTTGCTTGGAGATTGGTCCATTCTTGAATTCTCACGTTTGAAATGAATGTTAAAAAACCTTTAAAGAGTCGGTCAGTCGCTCCAATCTTTTTGCTAACATACAATGTACGTAGGTTTAAGTTGCAAAACTACAATAAATGAAATAGCTAACTAAATGCCTTCTTTCTCGTGACTTCTTATCCTGTGATAATTGCGTTCGCTAGTGCTCTACACGTACAGTATATTCGGTTTTGTCTGGGAAATAAACGTTACTTACATAACGCGTGTGAGTGGGCGTGCATAAATCAAATACGCAACTGCGGAGGAAAACAGGTTTGCATGGGTAGCAACAAAACATTTTGCGACAGCAACGAGCGCATCTGTGTTTTAAAGATGACGTTTAGACGATTTTTGGTTCAAATATTTCTAGTTACTATTCAGGTAACTTTTACGCTGACATATTTTATGCTACAATTTGTTCTTTAACAGGTTTTCTGTACAGAAGGATCTGTATGTTCCACAGAGTTTAGCGATTATGTAACTTGTCTGCAAAATCGAGTAGAGGCCAACTCAAAGCGTCTTGAGCGAGAATATGTGTCTGATTACCGAAAGGAAATTAAAAGATGTTTCGGAAAAGTGCCGGGGTACGTCTTAGTTCATTTTATACAGTGTACCGGCAATTAATCTGAAACAGTTTAGTTACAAAAATCATGACGACTTCTGTATATTCCAAGATAATTACTGGAAAGTAAACTGGTTCAATGCTTTTTCACACTGCGACTTGTGCTACAAGGTGACTAAATTTTACTGCTCTATTGCTCTCTATTCTTCAATGCGCCTTTTAGATGTCACGACACTTGCTACGTAGGTTTTTGCTGGGTTCTGGACGAGCTCGTAAATGCGGTTACGAGACTCTGATGGAGGCGTTCAGGCGAGAAATCGACCCTTGTGTTCAGGGAATATTCGGCAAAGACTTCAGTGTCAAGGTTCCCGCTTTCGACCTGACCCTCTCGAGACGTCGCTCGGACATGTACGTATATTTGATAAAAGGATAGGTGTAAAAGGCAGATTTATACTTTTGGCACTTTCTAAACCGCTCAATTTAGACTTTGTTGACTGGCAAAGTGCCAACCCTGTCGCTTTAAAATTAAGCCGAAGTCTAAATGTGGTGCTGATGGTATGGATATAGAAAGTGTCAGTGGTACCCGGATGGCAGAAGTATATGTCCGTCTGGTCTAAGACCGTTCTTTTAGACTTAAAAGTATGAATCTATTGATCAGCTACGAAACAATAATGGATGTGTGTGATCATCAAGAAAACAAGGCAGCCTTTGACAACACTTTGGAATGTCTCAATTACGGCACTGCTGGACTGCGCAAGTATCACTGTACTTTGTCCAAGGACTGTGTAGACAGGTATTTTTATAGTACTAAACGCATTGCCTATTTAGTAAATCTGACAAAGTAAAATTTTAGAGAATCGAATCAGTGTCCGAAGCCTATTTTGCGGGACATTTTTGCCAAGACATGTCACTGTGCAATGGAGCACAGAGTATCGATGGCCAACCGATTCAAGGAAATCTCAGACGTCATCGAAAATCTGCCAGAGAAAAATGTGGACCAATGCATAATCGCGTCCACATTAATTCTGTACGTTTTTCTTCGACCATCAGGTTCTAATATGCGATTTCCCTTTTAGCTGGCCAAAGAAGGGAGCAGATTGGCTGAAAGCTTTGAATAAACTGCTGAAATGTGTCGGCTCCCGACCGCCTGCCACAATCGACCAACTAATCCGACAGGGCTGCGAAAAGTATGTAAATGAAGACGACAGTGAACTTCTGGTTACCAGTTTTCACTTCCTGGGCAACTTTCTCAACTCACTGTTTGACAGAGCGTTCAGATTTTGTCCTTGCTCCTTATGATTCTGTCTGTATCTGTATGTACAAAATAAAGCAGTGTGCGTTTAAGTTTAAGTAAAGAAAAGAAAGTTAGCAAAGAGGTTTATAATAATATACAGTATTAAGTATGAATGCAGAAATCACAAGAGGTCATACGTACGTCAAAAGACAAAAACGGTTGGGGATCTGTGAGCCTAGGGAACAGAGCCAAAATTTCAGGAAAGCGCGCGGTATCAGCACTCAAAACGGCTGTCACTCAACTAAACACAGCTGATGCATATTTACAGACTTTTTAAAGTCACATACTGAAATTATAAAAAATTACAGAAAATTGAATTAAAAGTACCTTCTAAGAAACGTCATGGCGGACCTGATACGGGGTGGGGGCAGAGTGACTCGTATTTTTAACCTCGTATAATTTGCGACAGGCAAAGCGGTTACGATTAGGCAAGGAATTACAGGCCCACGCCGCCTAAACATTAAGATGAAGAGATAAATTTGAACTCGTTTTCAGCGCTGACGGTTCACAGCGAGCGTGCCCCGAGCGCAAAACCCACACTCCGGTGGCCGAATTATGTAGGTTGTTCTTGGCAATATTTGTTTGTTTTACAGCGCACAGGAAATGATCAACGTTTTTTTAACTCAAGCGCTCGTTTTTCTCCTCACCGTTTGCAATTCAATTCAACAGAAACCAGGTACTGTTTTCCGCAAATTAAAGTTGTTATGGTTTTGTACAGTACGTTCATTAGACAGTTTGCTCCACAATACTCGAAGTAATACCACAGCGGAGACTGATTGGCTATGTGGAAACGGACGCCCTTGTCGATTCTCTTGGCCAGTGCATCAGTCTGTGCAGACGGTCCAACAGACTACAGGCGTTTCCTTGCAAGTCAGGCAACCTGTTCTACAGTCTCGACATATCGAAAAAGTCTCGCTGCGAACTTAACTCTGAAACCTCAGTCGAAGACCCGGATTTGTTCTGGAATGTCACCGATCCTTCAAGAGTGGATTATTTTGAATTCGTCACAACTTGTCGGGGTTAGTAGTGACATTGACGTAGTATGTGCATAGTGCATAGTGTATTTTGTATGTATGCATGCTGTCCTTTGAGAGAAAAGTGCATACGTATCTACTGTATTTTAGTAAACAACAGAGCGGAGGTTATGAAAAAACCACGTGTCCTGACCGAAACGAAAGACGCTAAAGTAGCTCACACTCGAAAAACAAGTATGCTTTTTTCGAATCCCAAGCTTTACTAATCAGTGGCATATTTTTAGGGTTCTGTCAGTACACTAAAACGTCGAATCGTCTATTGATTGGCTTCGCGGTTCAGGTCTTATCGGTACCCAATTTGTCGGAGTGCCTGAGAATGTGTAAGGGCTCCCGATCTGAATTTAATTTTACTTGTCTATCTGGCATGATTCATCACAACGGTCGCAATCAGCAAGATAATTGCATTCTGACCGCGACATCCGCTAAGGACCATTCCAAATCTGTGATGGACAATGTGCCTGGTGTAGACTATTTTGAAATGGTTTGTGAAGACAGAAATGTTCTGGAAATTAGTGGTAAGATTGGTTTAGTTTTAAAGAACTAATTCGCGCACCGCGACGGCGTGTTTTAGTTTGCATAAGTGGCTATCGAAAATTCAGCCAACAAATGGTTTTCGACGCATCCAGTTCAGAGGTTTTTACTACTCGCTCGGCAGAACAATGCATAAAAGTGTGCCGGAATTCGAAGAAACTGTACAAATTCGACTGCAAATCGGGAACGTTTGTCTTCAACGAGTCGAGATTCAACTGCGTCTTATTTACGGAAGATTTGCAGCAGAATGCATTTACATTAACGCCTGTGGACAAAACCGATCACGAGGCATTCTATTTCGAACCTCATTGCGGCTAACGACGATTAAGCTTCTCGACTAACATTGACGTACCGCAGTGTGCTTTTCTGATAATTAGAAGCGTGCAGCTGGCCTGCTAAAGGCTTAGAAGCCATTGGCGTATTTATTGAAACGAGAAAGGTATAAGGATATCGTTTGTGAATAATTCACTTTCGTAGGATAAGGGTGGGAGGAAAAAGCGATCACATATTTTTGAACGCTGGCGGTTGTTTCAACACTTTTGTTTTTATTTAACTTCTATTGAACTTTTTGTCGTAGTTGTGTTTTATGCGCTTTGGTGGAGTAAACACGGTTTTTCCTTAATACCGGTTTGTATACCAAATGTCATGCCATTTACACGATGACGATTTAATTCAGTTTGAATCAGCTTTGAATGGTTTCCATGCGCCACCAATTGCGTCTATTCAATTTCCTTTGTCGAGAAAACGCCGGAAACAAAGTTTCCATGAATACGTAAGCTCAGGGCATATTTTCGATTTCAATGTGGAGGGCCAAAACTAAGACTAGCTGATAGGCTTATTTGCGGAAAACCAGGCACATACTGTTAGTGTTCCGACGATTTCAAAACTCGTCGATATTCGATTACGATATCGATCGATACGGATATTTCTAAATCAGCCTGAAAGTCAATGTCAGATCGGAATTCAATTGAACACTTAGGAAAATATCACAGCACAGGGAACAGCAAAACAAAATAAATAGAAATTGAACCAAATTATTAATGTTTCATCTTTAAATTTTGATTTAATAAGCTACACTTTGTCAGAAGAACCAATGAAGGGCACAATGCAGTTTTAGGTAGACAAATTTGAACTCTTCTGACAAGATTTTAGGAGGCTTTACGGCAAAAACTGCTGGATACAGTGGGTTTTTTCTCGTTTTGAAATATCGATACGGCAAATATCGCGATATCAATATCGATGTCATATATCGTCGTAGCACTACATACAGTACTGCACTGTAATCTGTATAGTGTCCTGAATAAAAATGGGGAACATGAGTCCATCAACCAAGCAGAGAGACCGCAACCCTCTAACCAAAGAGGAATTGGCGGTGATCGAAGAAGTCTGGTGCAAACACGTGGAGCCAAAAGCTGAGAATTATGTGTTCGACGCTGTCATCTGCGCCCTAGAACGTAGTCCCGCAATACAGCAAACGGTCGGCTTGAGTCCCGAACAAGCCAGAGACCAAAACTTCAACTTGCCGCTGCGAACTCTTTCGAAGCAAGTGATGCAGTTCTTGGTCAAAGTTACCATGCTCGTGTTGCAAGGGGAAGTTGCAGAAGCTAACAACGAAGCTTTTGAGGTATGTTTGTTTGTTGCAAGTAACGACTCCTTATGAGTGGCGCTAAGTACTGGCGCGAACGTGAAATATACTGTGTGTACGTACTACGTACTTCTAGCTGGGAGTTCGCCACGTGGATTACGGCCAAAGAAATCACAAATTTCAGCCGGTTTTCTGGGAAATATTTTCATTGAGTCTCACTGAAAAGTTGCAGCATGAGCATTGGGCTACAGAGGAACACATTCAGTGCTGGAAGAAACTCATATCGACCATAATTGATTGGATGCAGCAAGGATACGACTCCATGAGCTTAATGAAAAGACAGGGAAACAGAAATATGGGTTGCACCAATGAATCGATCGATCATTGATTCCTTAGCATGCTTTTTACATGTATTCATGTATTTTTCAGCTTTGTTATGCTTACTATATATGTACTACTGCATTTGTTTCTGTCCCACTAACTCACACATGTATGTCTAGCGCTCTGGTTGGTGTTACGTACGTACGTAACGTACGTATGATGTCGATCGATTACAGTTTGTAGTATACACAGTGAACGGTCATGTTTCAATGGAAAGATAAACATCTGTTGTGCAATGTTTTTGGCTGTGTTTAGAGGCAGGCAAGCGCGGGCGTAGTGAAAAGCAGGAAAGGTGAAGTGACGTCGCTGGAGTGGAGAGACAAGGACGACAGTCTTTGTGCTCAACCAGTTTGTGGTCGTGTTCTAAAGATGACTACTAGGTGTATTCCTGTTTTTTTCATCGTCCTTTTGTTCAGCTCACGTGCACGTGCAGTGACCCTTGAAACAGGTAGCATTGCTTAATTTACAGCTTCAGAAATCTTGTGGGCTATAAACCTTTTTTAACTGAGTCTGCTCAAATTGCTTCTGTCCACTAAAGTTGACAAAGTATTGGTATAAAGTGTTTAGAATGTCCGAAAGAAGCAGTCGTAACTGCAAACAAGATACTGATAGGATTCGTGTCGCACTCCACCAATGAAACTTCGCTGGAAAATTGCATTCACGCCTGTCGGAGTCACCGAGGGTTCCAATGCAAATCGGGCTTGTTCTACCCAAAAGAGAACCACACTAATTGTTTACTGAACAGCGAAGACTCTCGAACTCAACCCGACTTTTTCATTGATGACCCTGACCCTGTTAGCTACTTTGAATTCGGCAAGGAATGCAGAAAAGGTGAGTGTGAGTGAAGTTTCTTAGTCTGACTATGAGACTGATTTTTACCTACAGACAAGCAGACCTGTAATCCCAGGACACAGAGGAACAAAATGTTGATTGGCTTTGTCCAGAAGCTAACGAACACATCGACTATATCTGAATGCCGTCGTCACTGCGAAGATTCAGAAAGGCTTCACGGGTTTGCGTGTAAATCAGGAATGTTTCATGCCGATTACACCGAACACAATTGTCTGCTTTCCAATTCGACTGGCAGAGAGAATCCTCTATTTTTCGTGGACAGCGAAGAGCAAGTTGACTATTTTGAAGTGTGTGCCAATGAACCTCTGGTAGACAAACTATGCAGACAACCTCAAAAAGAACTTGTTGGCTTTTGGGAGAAAGCCCTAACAGTGGCTTCATTTGAGACCTGCGTGAAAACATGTCAGCGAAGTCGTCAAAAGTTTGGCTTTTCTTGCGAGTCAGGCAATTTCTACCCCAACATGAATTCGAACAACTGTGTGTTGCACTCCGGAAACTCCAAAAGCTCACCGGAGTTCTTTGAAGACGTCAAAGAAACAGACGAAGATGAGAAGACCATCTACTTTGAGCCGTGTGAAGTTTGAAATTCCGCTTGTAATTTAGGTCTTGTGTGTGTCTATTGTGGCAAGGCCGTCAATTTGATGGTTTTACAGTGGAGCAGTCAGGTTTCTAAACAACAATAAAAGGGTGTTCTATAGTGGGCGACAGATTTTGAAAGACGTACTTGGCGAGAACTTGTTTCTCCTGCGATCTAATGCCACTACTTACTTATTTGGTTTGGCTTTCTATCGTCTGCAATGACTGAACATCGTTCGCTGGTTCTTGTTTTGGCTTTAATCGCTCTGGCACAAAGTGCACCGAAACTTGGCCCACGTAAGGAAACTAAACTAACCAGTAGAAATTAGAAATAGAATTAGAATGCCTTTCAGGATGTCGACCCCGACAAATTACGAAAATCAGACAGAAGGCCTTGGTAGGATTCATCGAATACGCGTACACCGCCAGTCGCTTTAGAAAATGTTTTAACTCTTGCCTTGACTCCTGGAGAATGCATGGCTTTGTCTGCCATTCCGGGATGTACTATTACAACACTGACGAGGAAAACTGCCTATTGAATGGAGAGAACAAAGACACTTACCCCAGCTTATTTGCAAACGAAACAGAAGGCAGAGTGGATTATTTTGAACCGTGCAAAAGTAAGTTATGTAGGTCGCGTAAATCGATACATTTACTTGTTCTATACAACCTATCCATCATAACTTTGTCTTCCCGCTAATTTTAAAAACAGTAGTTTGATTTTCAACCTACATACAGGGTGTGCTAAAAAAACAACGCAGCAGATATTTTGCTGCGGCAACCGTGCTACATCTCCTCAACCGATTTGAATGAATCTTTTCACGACGATAGACAAATAAATTCTTGAAAGATTGTTGCAATTTTTATTAGATGCTCTACTTAGTAGTACTTAGTTTCCGTAATATTTCCTTCAAAGTAAAAACGAAGATCTTGACAATGAAGAAGCGCGATTTTTAATATTCCTTTGCGGACTTCATAATAAAGATTCCTACTGCCGAGGGTTAAAACGTACTAGGCTTTGCTGGTGTGGTGACATACACACGCTCGATTACTTCACCAGCACAATATCACTAGCCCTCAGAAGTAGGAATCTGTTTTATGATTAAGTGTAATGGATTCGCTCTTGTTCATTACCAAAACCTGTGTTTCGACTTTGAGGGCAAATATCTTAGGTCTGGACAGGAAGTAATCAGAGTATCTTAATAAAAATTTCACCAATCTTTCAAGAATTTATCTTTCATTCAAAAAAGGACTCATTCAAATCGCTTGAAATTTACGGTCGCAATATACGGTAAAAAATCTGCCTTTTAAAGGTTTCTAAAAGTTTAGAACACCAAGACTGGTTGAAAAAGAAATTGGTAGAAATTGAGCGTGAGGCAATAGAGAAAGAACGGGCCACTACCACCACTACAGCAGCAACAACAACAACAACATCAACAACAACAACAAGCACACCCACAACGACCAAACCTTCTACCACCACTACAAAGAAACCAGAGATCAATGCCCTAGGACGGATGATCAGAGGAGAAGATGAAGAGAGTGAGGAAACGTCGGAAGTGAAAAAACGGACGGAAAATTTTCGCAGCAAACTGAGTGACAACAACGTCGCTAAAACGAGAAGTAGTATAGAATGGCTAATTTCTTCAACAACAATTTTCTTCTCTGGTTTCTAGATTGTTCAAACACGATGGTAAAAATAGTGTCAAACAAAGTTCTGTACGACTCGGCCGAGCACGTAGTCGACGCCAGGACCTTCTCAGAGTGCTTCAGACACTGCGTGCGCTCAGAGGAATTATACGGCTTCACTTGTCGGTCGGGCATGATGTACTACCAGAACCAGCACCTCAACTGCATGCTCAACAGACACACTGCTGTAGACAGTCCTGACCTATTCAAAGACGGCGGAGTGTTCAAAGTGGACTACTTCGAACCCGGATGCAAAGGTTAGGCTGTTGAGTTGGCCCAGAGAAGCTGATTTGGTTTTAGCATCGGATCTGCAAGCGTCACGGAGTCGTGTGTGCAGTAATTTCAAGCGAGTCGCCTACCGACTGTTGGTGGGCTTCGCGGCAGCGATCGTCGACGCCGACTCGGTCTGGGAGTGCATCAACCGGTGCAGACACGCTCAGCTGCAACTGGGACTGGAGTGCAACTCAGGCATGTTTTTCGAGAAAGGACCGCAGAACTGCATTCTCAACAAAGAAACAGCTCGCACGCAGCCGCGAATGTACATCGAAGATCACGCAGAGCCGGTGGTCTACTTTGAGGCGCGATGTCGCAAACGAAGAAACTGAGCAAGAAAGAATCAAATAATTTATTGATCGGGCTTGTCTAGCAGTTTATGAGTAGTAAAATAGGTAAGCAGTGTAATGGTTGTTTCGGTTCAATCATTCGACGGGGGGTGGAGCGACAGAAAGCTTCCCACAGTGACACGGACGCAATTTAGTTGCGAATCAGTGAGGTATCCGGTGTCAAGCAAGTGCCTAACGACGGTCACCGAGCTGTACGCCGGTTGCACTGGCTAGCTACATAATTGAGTCACCGGAATCTAATTTGCGCGGCAATCGGGTTCGTTTGCCGGTGCTGGTCGCAGCTCCTATTGCAGCCAGCATTATGCCCCGTATGGCCTTTGTGCCAAGTCTGACTGATGTTTTGATGGCGCCTCTCAGCACTCGTCAACGAATTTTGGTCGATTAAACCCAACTGCCTCTACAACCTCGGCTTTTCTCAGTTCGCTCTGACGGCACCTCGCCTGCTGGGTTTAAGCTGCGCTCAGACGTGGCTGGGTGGTCTGTATGGAGCATCCGTTGTCCACCAGAGTAATCATGTCCCTAGTCTACTGTCTGCTCACCGCCATGGGATTCATTGGCAATTTGATGGTCATCACTGTGGTGCTCTGGGTTAGAAAAATGGTCAGCTTTGTTGCTTTTAGTTCAGAAGTCAAGCAGTGGCAATACCTTTATATGCACCATTCCGCTAGGAGATACTGTGAAATTTCTAAGTGAAACAAGCGTGCTGTAAGGCAGTGGCGTATCCTGGATTTCGTAGTGCAAAGTGGCCTGGTTGGGCTTCTGCCCGACCAGGGCGAGAAAATTGTGAAAATTTAGCCTTTAAAACCGCATTTAAAAGACATTCTGAGAACAAAGTAGACATTTTTTGTACATACATGTAATCCATTTGTTTCTCTTATTTTTTGACAGACTTTCTCTTCCTCCTACCTCCACCGCAAAAGAGGGGTGTACCCACTCTATACCCCCTGGATACGCCACTGACTGTAGGTTGCGGTTTCCCTTGCAACTTTTAACAGATTGTATGTATTTTGAGGGATATGCATTTTATGCTTTCTACAAGGCAATAGGTAGTTTAAACGCAGGAGGACCTGCATAAAATTCCCCGGGCGTTCGACTAATAAGCTGGGCGGTCAGATTTCGCTCACCAGCCAACTGCTTAACTCGTTCGAAATTGACATTCCATCAATACGAGTTGTTTTTCAGTTGAATTCCACAAACTGCTACCTCTTTTCACTTGCCACCAGTGATTTACTGTTCTTTATTGTGGCAATGCCAGTGGAATTTTCCTATTTGCACAATTACGGACATAATTACCTGTTCTACAACATCGGGTGTCATCTGCTGACTTATTTGTCCTACCTGGCAATCAATACCTCAGCTTTGAGTATTATGGTCTTTACTGTTGAACGCTATATCGGAATCTGTCACCCTATCTCGGCCAGGTACTCTATGTTCTTGACGCACTTTGTAAAAAAAGTTTTAGGTACTCCTAAACTCACGCTTGAGTAGACTTACGTACCTTGTTTTGAGTTTAGCAGATAGTTACACCTTCTACATAGTACAGTGGGTAGATCTCTCAGACATGTACTATACATACAGTACAGTACCGTACTAAATGATTGCAGAACATTTTGCACAGTTCATCGCGCCAGAGTAAATATAATGATAATGTGGATGGTTTCTGTTGTCTACAATTTGCCTTGGGCTTTTTTGGCTAACCTCAAAACAAACTCTACCATGAATGGAACTGAAACCAAAGACTGCACCTTTGCAATCGACCGTCAAAGCGTCCATTACAAGGTTGGTTTGGTAGTCTACAATTATTCAACACAGACAGACTTTCAGCTCATTTTTGGTGCCGATTTTGTCATGTTCTACTTCATCCCTATTCTTCTCTACATTGTCTTGTACGGTAAAATAATCTTCTCACTCAGGCACGGATTGCACTCTGCCAGAACGATCATCCGAAAAGGTAAAATTACATAAACATCACATGTTTACATTGTGATAGATACGTACGTACGCATACTGTATGTATAAGGACCTCGCTTTGCGGCAGAGCTAGACGCATGCACGTACAGGGGGAGTTAACCGATTATGGCCAGCCATAATTAAGACCCCAGTCTGATTTCTCTGAGACGCAATTTTTGGGTCAATTTTTGCAATTTTTTTTAGAATTTCAGTCACGAAATTGCTAAAACTGCCTATGAAACAGCAATTTTATCTGTATTTGAGCCCAGATTAGTGGTCTATTTTGGCCTGAAACAACGATTTTTAGCGGTTTTTGAGCGATTTTTTGTGGGCTTACAGCCCCAAGTCTCTTCGGCGCATGACTCTGGACACATGTATAGAAGAAAGCATACATGTAACAGGGGGTCTGGAGGTTTGCCCCCACCAGACTTAGGCCAGACCCCCCGGTTTTCTGGCAACTTATTTTTTAAGCAAATTTTGGCGATTTTTTACAATTCCTAGTTAGAAAGGACAAAAAAGTTACAACAATAATAACACCAACAACTTCAGACACAAAAATTGTCAAAATCGCTTGTAATACAGCACTTTTTAGCTGTATTTGAGCCCAAATTAGCGATTTTCGAGCGTTTTTAGTGCCCAACCCCCTAGAATTTGGGCTCAGGCCCCGCGGCCATCGCCAAACCCCTCAACCTCCCTCACCCCTTCGGCGGATGACCTGTTACATGTATGGTAGAAAGGTGACTATTTTTTAGACAACAGAATGAGAAAAAGCAAACTTTTACTTTAAAAATCGTTGTACAGATTATTTAAAAACAAATTGAACAGGTCGATCGCCGAGCAGATTTTCTCAGCACAGTGATACGGAGTTGGCCAGTTCGTTGTCTCGAAGTGCCAGTCACAACCTGGTGCACAGAGTGGAGTCGCTCTCAATCGTACGACGATTGTCGAGTCGATCGCCGAGCTTAGTACCGGACTCGAACGATCTCGTTGCACGCAGAAACTCCTGCCAGCCTGCCTTGATGAAAAATGTTGAGTGTTCCAACACCGGCAGAAGAAGAAAAGTAGTTTTTCTGCAAAAGATTGATCTCTCTCTCTCTCCTCCAAAAACAAACATTTTAGGCTCTGAAGCTGCTGGCAGTTGTACCGGTGGCGTTTGCAATTTGTTGGCTGCCCTATCGTGCAATGGTAATGTACAATTCTTTTACCACAAACGTCTGGGCTCCTAGCTAGTGAGTGAAGTTTCGAAAGAAATAAAAAGCAGAGCACTTCTGAATTTTCAGCTTCATTCTCTTTGCCAAGACCATGGTGTTCATGAGCAGTGCAATTAATCCCATTTTGTACAATTTCATGTCAACCAGGTTCCGCAGATCTTTCAAGATTCTTCTCGAATACGCAACCGTACGCTGCCTCCAAAATGCTCCACCTCCTTATTTACACTAAAAATTCAGAGACACGTAGCAATCGGCTGCGGCAAGCGACGAAAACGCAGCGCCAAGAGTAAAAGCGAGTCGAGAGAAGAGCGAATCGCAATCAGCAGGAGCAACCGAGGCCGGTCGCCTGCACGTGCAAAGCCCTTCAACACTGCTCAACTATCCGAAGTTAAAGAGTGCAGCAGCACTGCGGTCTAGTGATGAAACGAAGCATGTAACAGGGGATATACCGGTTGTCGATTTCCCGCCTTTCATTTGAAAGGGAACAAATTCTTGTGCAATATTTTACAATTTCTTCTTATATAGGTTGTTAAAAGACGGGAATTTATTTCCAACTTTAGTTTGAGCAGTTGGATCTTTTACCGCTCGGCCTCAGTTGAAAGAGCGCGCAATGGCCGATGGACTGCTTGGTCACCGGTCAAAAGGAAGCCACTGAGTCGGGTACTGTAAACGTTTAAAGTCAGCGAGTTCAGTACAATGTGATTTTATGGGTTTTTTTCAGATACGTCATGTTTTTATGGGTTTTTCCTCAAATTCGGAAAGGAAAGTGCATGCTATGTTTTAGACGAGGTTATGCGTGCCTCCAGCAACCATTATTCTCAGGCTAAGCTCAGCTGATTGCTCAGGCCACTTCCAGGCGTTCACTCAGCTGAAGTGGAGCCTTTCGAAAACGCTCGGAAGGACTTATCGTAGACTGGGTTTCTCTTGGCGCCTCTTCTTCAAGCATTCAGCTTACATACTGGAGGCACGTCCAGCTTTCTGCAAAATTTAGCATACGCTTCCCATTTCGAATTTTAATCAAAATCCATTAAAAAAACGCCGAAAACTGAAAAATAGGAAAAATGGCAGTGTGCTGAATTTGCTCAGTTTAGATATTTACAGTAGCTGACTCAGTGGTTTCTTCTTGACCGGTGACCAACTAATCGATCGGCCATTGTGCGCCTCTTTCAACTTAGACCGAGAGATTAAAGATCCGTCTGCTCAAACTAAAGTTGGAAAAAATTCCTGTTTTTAAACAAGTACTAACAATGGAACTGCCAAAATTATTTGTTAGCGTTTTAGACAGGAGTTCAGATCTTTAGCGAATTTAGAAAGGTACATACAGTACGACTCAGGCGGGCGACCTGTTACATGTACAGTATGTATGTGTGCAACTGTTCATTGGGCTGTCATTCATGCGCGCATATCAGAGAAAAAATTTATCCCAGTCTGGTGAGTTTTATTTAGGAGCCTCAATAGCGGCTGGTATGAGTGGGTACATATAGACCATTTGGCTAAGTAGTTTTTGGATTGAGAAATGGCTTTTTTGCGCCCCTCCCATTAAGAGGCCGGCTGGCTCTCAGACAGACGGTCGCAAAAAATACCGATTTTTCGAAGCAGACACATTTTGTTTGATCGGTTTGAATCTGTATATAATATTATATCTGGTCTGTGCGGTACGGTGTGCGAAAGTGAAAGGGAAGGATTAGTTTCGTTAGCAATGCGTGTGCTTTAGCGGTCAACTTGGCTCAATTTGACGCCCGAAGGCTCCGGCTCGCTTGATTAATTTGCTGTTTGGCCTGAAAAAATCAATTAGTGCCTGCGGATCGAATGCTTCTTTATTGGAAAGGGCAGTCCTACCAAGTTCGACCATCTGCGAAGGCTTTCTTATCCGTTTCACAATAAAATCCAACGCACCATGTCCTACAGTAGTCTGACCAAGATCGTTTTCACTACCATTTATGGCTCAGTAGCTTTCGTTGGTGTGACCGGAAATCTAATGACTGTATTCGTTGTATTGGGAATGCATAATATGGTATGTTTTTGCTGTTTAACCCTTTCGGATCACCTGCAAATGAAAGTGTAATTAATGGCGAACTCAAGTTCGTGAGATTAAACCGAAAATTTTTGGGTTTATGCTGGAGCTTTTTGTCCTTTCGGACTAGGAGTAGCCAACTGCTATAGAGCAGGAAGAGACACAAGGTCCGACTTCCTTTAACCTTGCTGTCAATATGGGCAAGACAGTGCCAGTTTGGTTCCCTATTATCTACTTGCCATTGCTGACATTAATGTCCTGGGTTGGACTTTGTGTCCACTACTTCCCATCGGCTCGACAGGTTTCGAACCAACAAACAACCGCTGGGGATGCCGGGGCTGTGTCGTGTTCTTCATGAGTTTGTTCAGTGTCAAGCGAACAGAATTTTTTGAACTGGATAATTCGGATCAAAAAAGCATTGCAGCTCAATCCGACTAATTGTTACCTTCTGTCGCTTGCAACCAGCGATTTGCTGTTGATACTTGCTGGAATACCGGTCGAGATTTCATTTCTGTTCGTGCTGTACGACAACTACATTTTTGGCAGTACCGCCTGCAGGACGCTCACCTACTTGACTTATTTGGCAATTAACACGTCGTCCTTAACTATTATGGCTTTAACTTTCGAGCGCTACATTGGCATATGCCATCCACTGAAAGCAAGGTAATGTACTGTACGTACGTACGTTTGTTCCTTATACGTAACAGGTCGTCCGCCGAAGGGGGAGGGAAGTTGGGGGTCTGAGCCCGAATTGCGTGGAGGGGTTGGGCACTCAAAAATCGGAGTTTTTCGGCTAAAAATCGTCGAAAATCGCTAATTTGGGCTGAAATACAGCTAAAAAGTGCTGTTTTACAGGCGTTTTTTTCAATTTTTGTGTCTGAAAAATCGTCTCGGGGGGGGGGCTATCCGGGAGGCTGGCCTAAGTCGGATGGGGGAAGACCCCCAGACCCCCTGTTTACATACTGCACTGCAAAGGTTGTTTAGGAAAATGTGCACATTAGAACGAGCAGTAACGATTGTTTCTATAATTTGGGTCGTTTCCATGCTTTACAACTTGCCTTGGATTTTTCTGGCTGCCATAGAACAGCAGACTTATACAAACGGAACGTTGACTGGTATTAAAACGTGCACGTTCGCTATTGAACGGCAAAGCAACATGTACAAGGTACAGGAACTGCTACAAATATACAGAAAATCTAAGAAAAGTAGAATTCTAGTTGATCTACGGCGGCGACTTTTTCCTCTTTTACTTACTTCCGGTGCTTCTCTATTTTGTGCTCTACAGTCAAATCATGCGCAAACTCAGTCTACGCCCGGACGACCCCATCGAGCGCGCTCTCATCATAATGCGTAAATATTTTATTATGGCAGCAGCAATGCATACTGTGACTCATTGCTCATTGACAGTGTGGTTTAGCACTTTATGTCACCTCGACAAACACAAAATCGGAGCCATCGGAATCTTCGAGAGTGAGCAGCAGACGCAACATGACACTAGTGGATCAGGGACCGAACAGATCAAGAGTGAGACGAAAGGTCAGAGCTGTGAGACTGTTGGCTGCTGTGGCCACGGTCTTTGGAGTATGTTGGTTGCCCTACAGAGCCCTGGTCATGTATAACTCGTTCGCAACCAATACCTGGAGTCCTACCAGGTGCCTATCTACGTGTATGCAGGTGCTTTATTCAGAGTTATTTCAGTTATTTGTTCTTCGCCAAAACTATGCTCTTCATCAATTGTGCTATCAATCCGATTTTGTATAATTTCATCTCTTCAAAGTTCAGAAGGTCCTTTAGAATTCTAATTATCTTTGTAAGTTTGTTTCTCTTATCTGCCACAGGCAGTTTACCAGCGTCTTGTGTTTACCGTGAAACCAGTGCCGTATCCAGGAACCCCCGGATGGGCGAGCCCCCCCCCCGAGACGATTTTTCCGACCCCCCCTCCGATTTTTCTGGCAAGTAATTTTTTAAGCAAATTTTTGCCATTTTTTCCAATTTCAGATACAAAAATTGCCAAAATCGCTTGCAAAAACAGCACTTTTTAGCTGTATTTCAGCCAAAATTAGCGATTTTTGGCGATTTTTAGCCTAAAAATTGCGATTTTTTTGCGATTTGTGAGTGCCCAACCCTCCATGCAACTTGGGCTCAGGCCCCCCCCGGCCTGCGCCTGACCCCCAACCCCCCTCCCCTTCAGCGGATGACCTGATATGTACATGTATGTGTAGGGTGGGTACACTTTCCCCCTTGCGGTGGAGGTAGGAATAGAAAGTCGGTCAAAAATAAGAGAAACGAATGACTTATGTACTACAACTGTCTATTTTATTCTAAAAACGCCCTTAAAATTCGTTTTTGAAGGCTAAATTTGCAAAATTTTCTCGACCTGGTCGGACAGAAGCCCAACCAGGCCACCTTAACCTACCAAAACTTGTAATTTCTGTTAATTTTATACTCAAAATGGCTTTTAAACGCGTTTTTGAAGTCTCATTTTGCTAAATTTTCTTGCCCTGGTTAGTAGCCCAACCAGGTACTTTCAAAATTTTACACCCCTTTTGCAAAATCCTAGATACGCCAGTGCGTGAAACGTGGTTTTGCTCAGGTTCGCAACTGTATCATGTGCCGGCCGAAAGAGTCACTGGTTCTGGTCGGTCATCGACCCAGATGCAACACCAGAAACTATAATACAATGACTTCTCGTGATCTCAGAACCCCACAGGACGGCACTACACTAATACTGGAAGACGGACCAAACCAAAGAAGTGCTAGAGTTTGCGCTACCTCTACCTGCGTGTGAACTGTGAAGAAATTGAAAAAGCAGAGCGTTCAGTATTTAGCGTCACTCAATTCAGGACATACGACAGGGGTTATCATAGATATCACATTTCCGCTGCGGAACATCTGAGCTCGTTTGCGTTTGACCAGCGCTTCCACGTTTTGTTTTCGGTTCAAGATCAGCCCATAGAGTATAGGAAAGAGGACACAAAACCAGATAATAAAACTACAAATAAGGCCGGTGACAGTGGGCAGCACAATCTGAAACTGGTACAAGGTGTCCATTTCTGCTATTCCTCCACGTAGACAATAGACCAGCAGAGACGTGAAATAAACCAAGACCAAGCACAGAAAGCCTCCGAATATGAATCTGGCTTGAAAGACCACATAGATGAAGGGACACTTGAGGGCCCGACGCAGGTAGGCAAGACTGGTCATCAGAAAGGCACAGGGGAAAAAGTACAGCAGCAAGACCGAGGAGCCACGACACATTAGCAGGTGGCCGTCGTTGTGCTTAAGGGCTTGGTTGTAGTTCTCGGCATACCACCAGGCATAGAACCAGATACCAACTAGTGCCAAGTATAAACAGCTGAAGAAAACGCAGAAGAACATGTTGATACCACAGCAGCCACACAGAGTGTGTCTGTGCTCCAGAAATCTGTACCAGCCTGGCCTGGCCAGTCTGAGAGACTTGATCAAGCAGAGCACGTGAATGATATAGAGAAAGAGGGAAATAATCAAATGAGGCACTACACAAGGGAGCAGATTGCGATAGTGCAACTCTACTGCAGTGATTGATGCGAGAGTGGAGAATTCTGCAGAGAGGGTGAGACAGAGCGCCAGAAGCAGCTGCACAATCGCTGCCCTGGCCAATGGGGTGGTGCGGTAGTGAAATAAGATGGCAAAAGATAGCACAGAGAGAATGAAGCCAAACAGAGAAGCAGTGAGAATGACTGAAAAAACAAGAGAAGTGTAGTCCTTTTCTTTACAGGTGTAGTGCTCGAAATCAGGGATGCTACCATAGGGACATTCTTCGCAAGTACCTTTTTCCTTTTGGACTATCTTTGGGAAAGTGCAAACAACACACACAGTGCAACAGGATTGGAAGTCATCAGACTCTACAGTGGAGTTGGGAGGACACGGAGCATGGCAAGAGTCCGTGTACTCAAATGAAGCATCAAACAGATCAACGTCCAAATAGAGTTTAGAGTCAGAGGTCCAGTTTCCGACCTTCACTCTGTCACCGTTTTGTCGTTGAAAAATGTTGAACTCGATTGGTCCACTCACTGGTCCATCGAAAACCTCGGAGTTAGGAACAAAATGAAAACTGTCTATGTCAGTGGTGTAACTGATGCTTTTGATTACGTTATACAGCTCATCGCCAGAGAGTTTGTAGCGGAAATCCTTACAAAGATGGCGTTTTCCTGGGCAGTGCTTGTAGTACAATTGCAAGAAGGCCTTGGCTACCACGTAAACACTTCGAAAGACCAAACGAGCTGCATAACGTACACTAGCATCTATTTTCAGAAGTTTTTCAGAACCGTTGCAAGGGGGATATATGCTTCCATGCGTGATGCCACAGAGGTGCTGACTACGGATCAGTTCCTGTAACCAAGGATTGTGGTTCGTTTTGGTGATCTCTAACTTGGATAGATGTTCCTAGAATAAAAAACGTATATAGTACTCGTTCCCATGAATTCCTACATTCCTTGAAAGAATTATGTATGTAAACAGAACACTTTAACAAAATAGAGGTAATATTGCAGCAATTGAATAACCTCAGGATATTAAAGAAATGAAAACATAAGCAGCACCTCAAAAGCAGTTAGGCTGTCAATGGCATATTCGATGAGTAGTAGGTTGGATACATTTCTGGAAACTAATCCATCACTAAGCCATGAGTTTCCCCCAACCAACACAAACTGAACATCTTTAAACAGTTCGCCGTAAGTCTCAACTAAAGTGAAGAACGCCTTTAGCACCTTTCCGCGCAGCTGAACCACATAGACTTTTGGCATTCGCGGTCTTGAGAACGTTTGCTCAAATACTGACTCATTTGTTACGGCGTGCGCTACATCCATTTCTATCAACAGAGGTTCAACACAAGGCGAAAAGTTGTGGAAAAGGCTGAGTGTTCTGAAAGATTTAAAGAAATAGGAATCAGCAGCAATCATTCCAACATGGGTCCAGTTGAATTGAATTAAAAGGTCCAGTACAGCATGGACGTCGTAGTTGATTGAGGGCAAGATGTGAACGAAATACGGATGGTAGTGAGGGTCGTCTATGTAACTGCTTTTAACCTGAGATCCTATCACTGGTAGACAATAGAGTCTCAGAACCCCGGAATCCATCAGATCCGCCGCCACTTGATCAAAACTGCTTGAAACTGCATAGATTGGTCTGGTCTTGTTTAGACATTCTAAGCAGATGCACTCATCCTCTCCAATGTACCTTCCCGTAGTTCCACATAAACCGCGGTCGTATTTCAGCAACTTTACAGCATTTTGTATGGTGTTGTAGAGGTTGTAGACATCAGATTCGTTGTTGGCGTAATAGGATAACAAGGCTCCCACTTTGAAGTGTTGATTTTTGAGAAGGTTACTATTGGCATAGTTGACGGCAAACAAATGGGCTTCGGAGAGCAGCACCTGGTAGGAATTGGTTCGAAAATACTTGGAGTTTGTGACCGAACTGACAAGGATGGGGTAGAAACCGCCGATTAACACGTCCCCGTCCAAATACGGGTTCGGGTGGTACACTCCCGAGAAACCTCTGACAAATAGAGACAGAAAAAATAGCAGGCTCAGCCTAGGACGCATGACCAAAGCTGGAATTCATGCGCGCAAGCAGCTTTTGTTACTGCTATCTGAAATGTGCAGCCAAGGCTGTCGGGGTGCAAACACACTATTAGAGATAACGGATGCTGACTGGAGAAGAACTCGTTGATTGATAGGAAATATGTGTACTTCAGAATCCACTCGGTTTCTGTTTTGTGCAAAAATTTTCAATTCTCTTAGATCCGTTTGTCTCTGGCTGCCGTACTTGACATAGTCTTTGGGGTTTCAACACGAAAAAAACATCTACTTCGCAGCCAAATTACAAAGCTGGAAGACGCGTAGTTTAGTTACGCCGCTGTATTTAATTATAAAATGGAAAAAGTTCATTTCAATTTCAATTGAATGGAAATTTCAATTTGCTATAGAATTGCCTGTCTTCAGACAGTTCGTGACAAAACAAGCTAAAATTTGAAACAGTAAAATGCGAAGTATGTCCACGTATCATATAAAAAAAATCAGCCGATTTGGTCCACAAACAAAAAAGTTCTTCAAAATGTTTGTGGGTTCGAAACCTGTCGAGGCGATGGGAAGTAGTCGACACAAAGCCCAACCCATGCCGTCGAAAGTCAGCAATGGCAAGTAGATAAATGGGAACCAAACCTTAGTTGTCTTGCACCCACCGACAGCAAAAGGGGAGGGTTGTTGTTAAGGAGGCTGCCGGACTTTGTGTCTCTTCCTGCTCTATAGCAGTTGGCTACTCCTAGTCCAAAAGGACAAAAAGTTACAACAACAACTTCTGAGCTTGCGAAACCCCACAGGATATGGTAAATCACATTGTACATACCATAGCACAACAAGCAGCACATATACATGCTATATAAAACATTAAGCATGCTTACGTTCTGCACTGTCCACCCCGCACTGTCCATCCCATCCCATCCCATCCCATCCCATCCCATCCCATCCCATCCCATCCCATCCCATCCCATCCCATCCCATCCCATCCCATCCCATCCCATCCCATCCCATCCCATCCCATCCCATCCCATCCCATCCCATCCCATCCCATCCCATCCCATCCCATCCCATCCCATCCCATCCCATCCAGGGCTGTTGGGTCGGCTTTTTCCTCGGTTTTTTTCCTAGGGGCTCGGAAAAAAACTAAAATGCGGAAAAAAACTCAAGTAAGTTAAAGGCTAAGCCGGACGGCGTTTTTGCTAGGATTAAGTCATATTCTTTTGCTTTTGCCCAAGGTATAGGAATACACTGTACAGTTGACATTTTTCATTTATTGTTGTTAATTACGCTACAATCGTTATTCTAAGTAATCGTTACGCTGTGTAGTAATGATATTCTAAGGTGCTTAGACTATGCTTTTTATACTGAATTTAGTGTGTTTTTAAAGCACAATACGGCCAACTAAAATTACTGTCTTATAAGAAAGCGCATTGACAAAACCAAATGTGTATCTTATGCGTCTATTATTACGGTACCCAAATTTAGTCATTCTCTAAATTACCCGATCACTCCATCAAACAGTGTGTAATTTCTGAAGCCAGCTGCAAATACAGAATCACAGGTTATCCGTTGATTTTCAAGGCATCGGTCAACTAACTGCCGACCAGTTTTTGTACCAAAAAGCGGTTGGAGTCGTACTCGCGGTCTGCAGTTGTAGGTTTGGGCATTTGGTGTATGAGCTGCTTGAGAATGTTGATGTCATAGTTGGGATAGATGTGTGTGATGGACTGTAGTTTAGGCTCATCGGTCACTATCTTTCCCAGTGTCCACATACTGGTGTCAAGACACTTGCTGTCCACGTCCATGTGCTTAGGGTGTTCTACAGAATTTCACACTACCTACTCTTCTTGCAATTATCAAGATTAAAAGTCATACCGCCAGGCAGCTTAAAGCAGACGCTGATGAAGCCGACTTTGCGATCTGGAAATCGGATCACCATTTGATTGTCTTGCACCAAGCTCTCAGCCGTATTTTTGGACAGGAAACCAAAAATGAGACCGGGCCAAGAATTGACGTCTGTTCGCAGTGAACTAAACTCAATGCGATACTGTGGATGGTTTTTGCAGTAAACAACAGCTCACTCTTCGGTCCAGTCCCAATAAGGCCGCAGCACATTTTGCACGATCTCAGCGTAGTGCATCAGGTACTCAAAGAAGGTGAAGAATTTCGGCTCGGAACTGCCCTCCACGGTTGACTTTCGTTGGAACCACTCTCCCTCTGGATGCAGTGGACTGCGCCGTTCTTGGTCCAGTTCCCACTCGGTCAGCGCCAGTCTTTTGTAGGTGATGAAGCCATCTCTGCACAGTTTGTCCTTGAAATGGCTTTTCGACAACTCGCACAGGGGTCTGGGGGGTCGGTCTGGAGGTTCGCTGATATCCCAAGGCTTGTTGGGCTCATCGGCAATTTGCAGGAACTTGTTGTGAATGGCCTCAGCCACTTGGTCTGTCCAGGGCGCGCGCACCTCTTGGTTCTGCTCTTCCACCGGAGCCTGCCACAGTTCAAACGGCTGTCCTGGTACTTTTGGACGCTGAAAATTACGTAAGAACGCCGGTAGCCTAAATCGTCGGCCCTCTAATAGTCTGCATTTGACTGTTCAAACGTGGTGCGGTGTGGTTTAGCACAAGTTATCACAAAAAAGGGACAAAATTGGCTATAGCGTTTTTTAACAAACAAGCGACCTTACCAAGTTGCTGAATGTCATGTGCCATAGGTAGAGCATTTCTGCGTTACTCTCGAAGCGCAGTTTGTTGCCGTTGGTATAGAGGTGAATGGGAAAGGAGAACAGTTTTCTACACGGATGTGGCAGGAACGGGTTGGTCGGAGGGAAGAATCCTTCATACTCGAAGTAGAAAAGAAAGTAGAAGCGACTGCCCGCAGTTAGCTTTATCTAAACACGTCGCAGATACTATAAAGCTAGGTGCACGTGCGGGGGAAGATGTTTGTGGTGTACCAGTAGCGTATCTATTGCTCTCCCCAGTAAATTCTCTTCACTATGTACGTACAATGTAGGTGTGTGTATGCCTTTACTGGTGGATTGAGGTAAAAAAACAGAGAAAAATGAGGAAAGAACAAAAAGACCAAGAACTAAAACTAGCCGTTTACCATACCCAATATTCTGTAATAGTCAAATGTTTCAAAACTTTGCCCTTGCGCCCTTTTGGTCGGATCGTACACTAATGGTGGTGAAGGGAGCCACTTTTAAATTCTTTGCGAAACAAGCTTTTCTTTGTCGAGTGTAATTTATGCTGTACGTATATGCTGTAGGTTGACCTAGCTGAGTAGATAAAGACAAAGCAAAAGTGATGACGATCAGAGTTCGCACATAGTGTAAATCCTATTCTGAGAATCTTTAGCGGATAGCAGGTGATGGCAAGCGTCTAATCCAAACTTGGAATAGTTTCAGCTAACCAAAAATGCTGTTGTTCGATTATATTTTACAGTTCGGTCCAACAAATTTAGCCAAAATAAGACGGAAATTACATTTCAGCACAGCGTACAACTGTACATATAGTTTGCCGGATTTGTCAAAAAGCTGCCCTAAAGTTAGAAAAACTGATACCACCTTTATGGAATTAGCTCTTTGTTTTGCTTATTTTTTATTAAGGCAGTATATTAAGACCCTTTCCCCCTTTCCCCCACTGCGTAAATAAACATGTTGACTTTTTCAAGGCACTATGTGCATATAGTAATTGCTTTGGATTCAAGCTTAAGAGTCAGTGTCTGATTCGATCGAGTCTTGGTATTCAGACCCAAAATTGAAAGTTTGGCGTAGAGGGCTGTAGGTTGGCACACTAATACTACTTGATGAGTTATTCAACTGCTACTGAGGAATTCCCAATTCGACGCTCCACGCTCGAGATATAAGCTCGCGAAAATCGGCTTGCTTAACTATGGGACGAAAATTTCCAACTTGAATTTCTTTCTTACTGACAAGGGTTGGGACTTAAAAATTGGGGCTTTTAGGTAACTTTTCGAGTAGATTAAGAATCTTTAGTCCAAAATTGTTTTTGATGAAAAAAATTTTTTTCGCCCCCCTTTGGAGCCCCCCAGCTCGACTGGAACCCCCCTAGCTGCACTTTTTTATTTTAGAATTTCGTAGCGCTATTCAAGACCTACATTTTCGTATAAAATATTCAAGATTTGAGAGGTAGGTTTTTGAGAAAATTCACTTTGAATGTACAAAACCTGGAAAAATCGCCAACTTTCAGTGTGCTCAAAATGTCGTAAACGATTCCTAGCCTTTAAATCGTAACTGAAACCTAAAAATTGGGGCTTTTAGCTAACTTTTCGAGTAGATTAAGAATTTTCAGTCTAAAATTGTTTTCGATGAAAAAAATTTTTTTCGCCCCCCTTTGGAACCCCCAGGTCGACTGGAGCCCCCCCTAGATGTACTTTTTTATTTTAGAATTTCGTAGCGCTATTCAAGACCTACATTTTGGTATAAAATATTCAAGATTTGAGAGGTACGTTTTCGAGAAAATTGACTTTGAATGAACAAAATCGCCAGACAATAGGGACAAAAAAAGCAGTTTTTTGTACATTCAAAGTCAATTTTCTCGAAAACCTACCTCTCAAATCTTGAATATTTTATAACAAAGTGTAGGTCTTGAATAGCGCTACGAAATTCTGAAATAAAAAAGTGCATCTAGGGGGGTTCCAGTCGAGCTGGGGGGCTCCAAAGGGGGGCGAAAATAATTTTTTTCGTCGAAAACAATTTTGGACTGAAAATTCTTAATCTACTCGAAAAGTTAGCTAAAACCCCCAATTTTTAGGTTTCAGTTACGATTTAAAGGCTAGGAATCGTTTACGACATTTTGAGCACACTGAAAGTTGGCGATTTTTCCAGGTTTTGTACATTCAAAGTGAATTTTCTCAAAAACCTACCTCTCAAATCTTGAATATTTTATACAAAAATGTAGGTCTTGAATAGCGCTACGAAATTCTAAAATAAAAAAGTGCAGCTAGCGGGTGTTCCAGTCGAGCTAGGGGGCTCCAAAGGGGGGCGAAAAAATTTTTTTCATCGAAAACAATTTTGGACTAAAGATTCTTAATCTACTCGAAAAGTTACCTAAAAGCCCCAATTTTTGAGTCCCAACCCTTGTCAGTAAGAAAGAAATTCAAGTTGGAAATTTTCGTCCCATAGCTAACATGCATATCGCGAGAGGATCGACTTTCTTAACTATGGTGCGATCACAAATTGGCGAGGTTAGGGGATCTATGTGGTATTGAAATATGTTATAGTATGGGACAAAAGAAGCCAGGCGGTGCATTCCCTGTGTGAATCCATCCAGTAGAACCAGAGATACAGTCAGCCAAAGTGGGGGTGGTCATGAAATCTTGCGTCAATTTTTAGTGTCCAACCTCTGTCTATTTCAACGCCTATAACTCAGCTATTTATAAGACTAGATTTTTCTTCTGCGCACCATTCAAGAGCCCAATGTATGCGCTTTTAGTTAGTGTGCACCAATTTTCCACATCCTACCAGCTTACCCAGATATTGTCCAAAACGTACCAAAAACACTGAGACAGGGTACACCACTTTTTAACGAAAATCAGTTGCCAATTAAGCCAGACTGAAAACGGCAAGTTAGGACTTCTTCCAAAGATGGCAAATACTTAACCAAAGAAAATTATGCTATTGCGGTTTCTGTGCACTATAGGCGGTGGGGGTGTTTTGCCCATTGAACATAGTCAAAAAAATTTTTTTATCAGAATTTAAAAAAGAACACGTCTGCCTTATGCAGTTTTACTCGCTGATTACGAATATGAACTCGGTTTTGCTGGATTCCTTCTGGTTCGGGAGAAATTTGCATCCAAATCCTTGAGCGCTGTACTTCGTTAAGTGGCACTACTCATTAGCATGAACAAGAACCATATTGGAAAGCACTTTTTCTCATGTAACTTTTCCTGCTGATTCCGAAAATAACCGTATTTGTCTTCTACGCTGCGTATTTCTGCAGATATGAACATTTTTAGGATCGGCGAACAAAACAGTTGCACTTTGGTATACAATGGTGCTTTGAAAAGTTGCTCAATTCAGTCATATGCAGGATACAGAGTAATGAAATTTGCATCATCAAATGCAGTTTTTGCCGCTGATTATGAAAATGAGATCTGTTTTTCAATCTGACTGCTCCTGACTGAGTTATTTAGTCCTGGTGCCCTGTCATCCATATCGTATCTGATTTATTAAACAAACGCATGAAATAGTACCTATTATATGCAGTTTTCTTCGCTGATTCAGAATATGAACTCATTGTCACGCTAGGCACATCTAGTCACGAGTTATTAACTCCTGACTGAGTTATTTAGTCCTGGTGCCCTGTCATCCACATCATGTGATTTATTAAACAAACGCATGAAATAGTACCTGATGCAGTTTTCTTCGCTGATGCAGAATATGGCGATCCAGTCTGATAGACTGGGCTTATCCAGTCACGAGTTATGGAACTCTGAACTTTCATTAACATACATTCCTTCAGGAGCCTTCACCTTGAAATATGTAGACAGTTAGTGTTCCCCACAGTGTTTTTGGAAATTCTAAAAGCTTCTGAATTTTAACTGATTCTACAAAGAAAATTCACATTTTGCCATGTTTATAAAATTCTCCCATTTTAGCGCCCTTTGAACTATAGGGCTGTCCAGTCAGTATGTTATGCCCAATGGCAACACCAATCAATCCTGCAAGTTTCAGACCCATACTCTTTCGATTGCCGAAAAAAATTAGAATTTCCGTTGACCACCCTGATTCTTAGTTTTTGGTCATAAAACCAGCATGGGTGAGAATGTTGACAAAATAGCTTGCGCAGTATCTACCCAGTCATCGTGTTAATTAATCCTGAAGCTATGAGCCAAATCAACAAAGAAATAACCGAGAATGAATCGTTTGAGTAAAGTTTGAAAAAAGGGTGTGGACATTTTTTGGTCCATATGTAGTCGCACTTGATATATCATGGTGGTTTGAAAGGTTATTCAATTCAGTCATATGCAGGATATAGAGCCATGAAATTTGCATGATCAACTAATGTAGTTTTTGCCGCTGATTCGGAAAATGACATTTGTTTTTCATCTGATCACTCCTGAGTGAGTTATTTAGTCCTGATGCCCTGTCATTCACATTGTAACAACAGATTTATTAACCAAATGCATGAAATACTACCTAATATCCAGTTTTCTTCCCTGATTCGGAATATGAGCTCATTATTGCGCTAGGACCATCTAGTCTCGAGTTATGGAACTATAAACTTTCATCAACATCCATGATTTCAAGAGCAGAGCAGTAATCTTGAAATATATAGTCAGTGTTTCAGCTCTTGTGAAGCGAATGGTCTATCAATAAATAGTGCATCCAACCTATTTTGAACCACTGATTTTAAAAACCTTACTTCTGCCCTACACGCTCCCAATTTTGAGATATCCTTGTGTAACAAGTATAATGTCTCAAAATCGGAAGTCTGTGAGCCTGTGAGTCTGTCTGTAAGGTTATTTTTTTATATGAGCAGTTCAAAATAGGTTGGATACACTGTTTATTGATAGAAGATTCACTTCAGGACTGCTGGAACACTAACTATCTATTTCAAGGTGAAGGCTCCTGAAGGAATGTATGTTGATGAAAGTTCAGAGTTCCATAACTCGTGACTGGATAAGCCCAGTCTATCAGACTGGATCGCCATATTCTGCATCAGCGAAGAAAACTGCATCAGGTACTATTTCATGCGTTTGTTTAATAAATCACATGATGTGGATGACAGGGCACCAGGACTAAATAACTCAGTCAGGAGTTAATAACTCGTGACTAGATGTGCCTAGCGTGACAATGAGCTCATATTCTGAATCAGCGAAGAAAACTGCATATAATAGGTACTATTTCATGCGTTTGTTTAATAAATCAGATACGATATGGATGACAGGGCACCAGGACTAAATAACTCAGTCAGGAGCAGTCAGATTGAAAAACAGATCTCATTTTCATAATCAGCGGCAAAAACTGCATTAGATTATGCAAATTTCATTACTCTGTATCCTGCATATGACTGAATTGAGCAACTTTTCAAAGCACCATTGTATGCCAAAGTGCAACTGTTTTGTTCGCCAATCCTAAAAATGTCCGTATCTACAGAAATACGCAGCGTAGAAGACAAATACGGTTATTTTCGGAATCAGCAGGAAAAGTTACATGAGAAAAAGTGCTTTCCAATATGGTTCTTGTTCATGCTAATGAGTAGTGCCACTTAACGAAGTACAGCGCTCAAGGATTTGGATGCAAATTTCTCCCGAACCAGAAGGAATCCAGCAAAACCGAGTTCATATTCGTAATCAGCGAGTAAAACTGCATAAGGCAGACGTGTTCTTTTTCAAATTCTGATAAAAAAATTTTTTTCGAGTATGTTCAATGGGCAAAACACCCCCCACCGCCTATAGTGCACAGAAACCGCAATAGCATAATTTTCTTTGGTTAAGTATTTGCCATCTTTGGAAGAAGTCCTAACTTGCCGTTTTCAGTCTGGCTTAATTGGCAACTGATTTTCGTTAAAAAGTGGTGTACCCTGTCTCAGTGTTTTTGGTACGTTTTGGACAATATCTGGGTAAGCTGGTAGGATGTGGAAAATTGGTGCACACTAACAAAAAGCGCATACATTGGGCTCTTGAATGGTGTGCAGAAGAAAAATCTAGCCTTATAAATAGCTGAGTTATAGGCGTTGAAATAGACAGAGGTTGGACACTAAAAATTGACGCAAGATTTCATGACCACCCCCACTTTGGCTGACTGTATCTCTGGTTCTACTGGATGGATTCACACAGGGAATGCACCGCCTGGCTTCTTTTGTCCCATACTATAACATATTTCAATACCACATAGATCCCCTAACCTCGCCAATTTGTGGTCCCTAAGCTGATCCACTCGCGATATGCATCTTAAGCAAGCCGATTTTCGCGGGCTTATATCTCGAGCGTGGAGCGTCGAATTGGGAATTCCTCAGCAGCAGTTGAATAACTCATCAAGTAGTATTAGTGTGCCAACCTACAGCCCGCTACGCCAAACTTTCAATTTTGGGTCTGAATAGGGCAAAGGGCCAAGACTCGATCGATTCAGACACTGACTCTTAATATTAGTTTATGTACCCAGAAGACCGAGCAAAAAATGCACTTAACAGTCTAGATTTTGATTAATAAAGGCTGCATTCGTTTAAGAACTGTTTTTGAATGAGGGAAATTGGCCATCTATCGTCTTCCATTGAGTTAGAGAAAACCGCAGTTTATTAAAAAACGGTTACGAAAAACGGGTACACTGTATTCGCCGTCGTTCAAAATCGCAGAAATCCGTGAAACTTCCGATTGTTTGGCAGTTTATAGTAGTAAAATGCTAGCTAGATTCATAATTAAATATGCACTTTTTCATGACAGCCTCTGTCTATGTACTTTTAGAACGGCAGCCAATGGAAATGCAATGGGCAAGCTGTGGGTACATACGTACAATTTGCTATGGAAAACTAAAAAGTAGCCAGCCTAGTTACAAAATATTAAGCAAAGTGGACCACTAATACTGCAACTTACGTTGTGCACCAAATCCGAAAATATCTGAAACACGTACGTGCGGAAAGCGTGCAACCAACTCTACAAAAGCTATTACGATGTGAGAAAATTCAGCAGTCACGTGCAGTCGACCGTCCACCTGCTGAAAGATGGACTCTCGTTCACATTCGGTAGTAGAATGAACTTCGGGCACAGATTTTTCGGGCGGTTTCGCTTTTCTGCGTCTCCTGCCCGAACTCATAGCTGGAGTGTCAGTCTGCGCTTGTTTATTGATAATGCAAAATGGATGACTGTAAAACCTTTTATTTTAGTTGGACAGTGGGTACTACTCACCAAATATGATTCGGGTCGGTCCACAGCTTCCAGGCGTCCTCTTCTCTGAAAATGTATCCGCATTCAGTTTTCTCTATAGAGCCGGCAATAGATAGTGGAGTACGTAATAATCTTGCATCGGACCGTTTTGTTAATATTTTTAGACTTGTTCCAGCCCATCACTCGCAGCATCGGTCTGCAGGGGTATTTGACCTTTGATCGCAAATCACAGCTGCTTGATCGAATCATGAAAGGATGAGGTTGACGGGCCACCACCACACTCCTGAAATGACATGGCAGATTTACCACCAACCTCTGGTAGGCAAATTGTACCCGCGCAATGCCGAATAATTTGGAACTTTCAGTTTTCGACAGTAATGTAACCTACTCAACCTGCACATACACATAGTAGACATAGGTCTGACCCCATCTACCCGCAAGGAATTTTATTTAAATGAGATTAACACAAAGCCGTTTCTCCATTTTGTTAAGTAGCTGGAGGTTAAGTAGTAGTGTCTTTCATACCATTAAATAGTTCTTGACTTTAGACAACCGATAAACATGTAGTGCATCCTTAAGAGTCGGTCCACGAAAAAATCGAACATTGACGCGAAGAGCTCTGTACAGCTCATTTTTCAAAATCACCGCACAGATGTGAAACTTTCAGCGATTGTAGACCTTGAAAAGAAATGAAAAAGTTTGCCATCCGATTTTCTCTAGCTGCATTTGAACCCAAGTTATGGACCCTCGAAAATCGGGATTTTGGCACTCTCCAGTGGCACCACCCTAACTTTGAACGGCTGCGGTTTACTAGTCTGTGGACCAAATTTTATCAGTTATGGTTCGTTAGAAAGACCATTTCAAGTAGTCTCAAGCGCTTCTATCAGATTTTTAAAAAAATTGGTCTGATCTTGTGAAATTCGCCGTAAACTTTAACAGGCCATATCTTAAAATTTAACATGGTATCTCAAAAAGTGACTATCATATTCGGAATCTCCGTTCTTTTCTGCGTCGAACGGTATCAACCATATTTATATGGAGTTGCAATCTGACAATCAAACGATCAGTTGAAAGTAGGGTGGTCGGACACTTTCAAAAATCCCGTTTTTTGCGCTTTTCGGTCACCCACCAAACTTTGAACGGCTGCCGTTCACTAGTCTGTTGACCAAATGCTATCAGTTATGGTTCGTTAGAAAGGCCATTTCAAGTAGTTTCTAGGGATCCTGCCAGTTTTTCAAAAGATTGGATTGATCTGGTGCAATCGGCCCTAAACTTTAGCAGGCCATATCTTAAAATTGAACATGGTATCTCAAAAAGTGACTATCATAATCGGAATCTCCGTTCTTTTGTGCGTCTAACGGTATCAACCATATTTATATGGAGGTGCAATATGACAGTCAACGATAGTTGAAAAAAGTATGGTGGTCGGACAGTTTCAAAAATCCGGTTTTTTGCGCTTTTCGGTCACCCACAAAACTTTGAACGGCTAACGTTCACTAGTCTGTTGACCAAATGTTATCAGTTATGGTTCGTTAGAAAGGCCATTTCAAGTAGTTTCTAGGGATCCTGCCAGCTTTTCAAAAGATTGGATTGATCTGGTGCAATCGGCCCTAAACTTTAACAGGCCATATCTCAAACTTGAACATGGTATCTCAAAAAGCGACTATCATATTCGGAATCTCCGTTCTTTTGTGCGTCTAACGGTACCAACCAAGTTTATATGGAGTTGCAATCTGACAGTCAAACGATCAGTTGAAGGTAGGGTGGTCGGACACTCAAAAATCCGGTTTTTTTCGCTTTTCGGTCACCCACCAAACTTTGAACACCTGCCGTTCACTAGTCTGTTGACCAAATGTTATCAGTTATGGCTCGTTAGAAAGAATATTTCAAGTAGTTTCAAGCGCTTCTGTCCGATTTTTAAAAAAATGGTCTGATCTTGTGCAAAATCTTTTGAAAAGCTGGCAGGATCCCTAGAAACTACTTGAAATGGCCTTTCTAACGAACCATAACTGATAACATTTGGTCAACAGACTAGTGAACGGCAGCCGTTCAAAGTTTGGTGGGTGACCGAAAAGCGCAAAAAACCGGATTTTTGAGTGTCCGACCACCCTATCTTCAACTGATCGTTTGACTGTCAGATTGCAACTCCATATAAATATGGTTGGTACCGTTAGACGCACAAAAGAACGGAGATTCCGAATATGATAGTCACCTTTTGAGATACCATGTTCAATTTTAAGATATGGCCTGTTAAAGTTTACGGCGAATTGCACAAGATCACACCAATTTTTTGAAAATCTGATAGAAGCGGTTAAAAGTACTTGTAATGGTCTTTCTAACGAGCCATACCTGATAACATTTGGTCCACAGACTAGTGAACCGCAGCCGTTCAAATTTAGGGTGGTGCCACTGGAGAGTGCCAAAATCCCGATTTTCGAGGGTCCATAACTTGGGTTCAAATGCAGCTAGAGAAAATCGGATGGCAAACTTTTTCATTTCTTTTCATGGTCTTCAATCGCTGAAAGTTTCACATCTGTGCGGTGATTTTGAAAAATCAGCTGTACAGACTAATGTTTGATTTTTTCGTGGACCGACTCTTAATCACTATTTCTGCCACCGTAAAGCAAAGAGTAGCTTTTTCAAATTAAACAAATCGTCGTTATTGAAGTGCCTACCGTACCACCGTGCTCCTAACAAGAGGCACTTAAATAAAAATTGGTGTTGCAAGACTTAATTTGATCAAAATTGATCTTTTCATCACTTTTTTACTGCAAGAATATCGCTTTATTCTAACGAAAATGACCGCCGCGCGAGGGGCTCAAACTGACCCAAAATTACGTATGTAGATAATTCCACTTTTTTGCGCAAAAACGCGTTACCGTAGGCGAAAGACAGGCGCATGGCTCGCGCATCATGAAGATCTGTACAAAATGGTTTGGTGCGTTAGATATCCCTTGAATTTAGACACTTTTTTGTGAAACGGGCATTTTCTATATGTCAACGTAGTACGTAGAGAGTAAGAAGGGAAAACGTCAGTTTTCCGACCAAAATTTGGTCCACCTGCTCTAAACAAATGTAATACACTTCGAAGCAGACATGGACAAAAGGGTCAGAGGGGTTAGCTCAAGCTTTGAAACGTAAAGCCAGACTCCTGAGCCGGAATACATGCACATAACTAGCCCATGGATTGAAGCGCATAGAAATCTTGGATTTCGGGTGGGTGCTGGTGGATGAGTGACTATTACCCACACATACATAGAGTCAAGTCGTTGAAGTAGATGGTTTATCGCTGACTGGAGGAAGCTGGATTCTGACATGGACACAAGGCGTTGTCCCAAGTCTGTCAGTATTTCGTCGAATTGAAGTTCATCCACTGCATTCAAGCAGGCGTAGGTCTCCCACCGATGACTCATCATAGAACATTTTTGACGCTCTTTCCACTGACGAAACGACACTTCCAAATTTTCCACTTCTGAGCGAACGTTCGCTAGAGCTGTTATGCTATTTCTGAAATTAAGGTCGGTCTCACCTGTAGGCACCGTTTCGATACTTACAAACGGTGGCAAAACTGTTGCAGTTGAGGTGTGGTTGTCCTCAACTGAGCGTTTCCCAGAACTGATTCGATTAAACTGGTCGCATTGTTGTAGGCTGTTTGAAAATCTTCTTCATTCAATGCAGAATAGTTGAGCGAATTTACTGCATTTTCCATCCATTCTAAGCTTCGTTCAAGTTGGAAGTACTACAAGCAACGTTTTACGTACTCTCATTGCTTCCTTACTGGTTCTAATTGTAACCTCAGAATATCCATAGCATTCGTTTTCGAGCATTTCGCAGTCCATAGCTGCTAACCTTTAGCCAATAGGTGTGGAGACGCAACGTTGTAATGTAACTCAGACAGGTTTAAGTGACGCTCGTCGTAAGTACTGGCTTCTGAGGTTGGGAGAACTGATACTGATACGAACGTATCGCACTACTACCTGAAAGCTGACTCACGATTTTGCACAACATATGCAGTTTGACCAAGTTTGATTCAAATAGCACACCACACCTGAATGTGTGTAACTGAGAGCCAATCTGATCAAGCTGATAAGATGTTCGCTAAACAGAGACCTGACTCATACGTATGACAGAGTCGAAAACCTGTTAACAGTGCGTTGAATAAACTGAAAATCCACAAAAAATCAATCAACTGTTGTTTCTTAATTGTCGCTCAAACTGTCGACTGAAAATACATTAATCTGCCTACCTGTCAAGACAACTATGTACTGTACGTGATTCTTACTGGTGTGTTACGTACGTCCCACTGACGGCACAGGGTTTCTGGTTTTTACTTGCATTTGCAAACTTTTCTTTTTCAACTTTAACATGTATCACAGAACCCGAAGCGAGCATAGTTTTTACACAGCAGAATGTACATATACTGCACCACTCACCACACACACATTCATTAGAGAGTGAATTACGCTTATAAAAAAAGCTCGAAGGCGCGGCTTGGAAAAGCACATTGTTGCCTGATTTTAGAGCGTAGGTACTACAGCATGCAAGTTCTCACTGGCAGAGAAAACAAAAGTGCACCAACCTTTTAGCAGAATTATCAAATCAGACTTGAGCATACATGTACATGTAACAGGGTCTGGGAGTCTTCGTCTGACTGAGTACGACCGACCCTCAAACGATTTTTCCGCCACCCCTTCGATTTTCTGGGAAGCAATTTTTGTGTCAATTTTTTACAATTTCGGATTCGAAACGTGCTATACGCGTAATTGACTGTAAAACAGGTAATTAGCTGTATTTGAGCCGTAAAGTCGCGTGTTAAAGCAATTTGTAGCCGAAAGTAGCGATTTTTAGTTCAGACCCCGAACCCTCCCTCCTCCCCTTCAGCGGATGACCTGTTACCCGCATTGACATGAGCGTGCCATTTCAGCTGGGAGAGCCATGAATTCCGAAATATTAGCAGGACTTTAGAAGATGATAGACCAAAACGTCGATTACAGCAAAAACTCAACCTTACAATGCGCGAATTCTTCATGTTTCTGTTGAAATTTTGTTCTGTAAAAGATGAGTAAGGGGAGGTCAGGTCAGGAGAAGTGAGTTGTGTGAGGCCAGTACATGTCTGTTCATACATGTAACAGGTCATCCGCCGATGGGGGGAGGGGGGTTGGGGGGTCTGGCGCCGGCCGGGGGGGTCAAAATTTTGGGAGGGGGGTAGGGCACTAAAAACGCTCAAAAATCGAAAAAATCGCAAATTTTGGGCTCAAAAATTTACTTGCCAGAAAAATCGGAGGGGGGGTCGGCGAAATCGTCTCGGGGGGGGGGGCATCCGGGGGGGGTCTGGCCTAAGTCGGGTGGGGGCCGACCCCCCAGACCCCCCAGTTACATGTATGTGTCTGTTGTACTACACAGAGGAGAATCAGTTACTGTAGTGCACAGCGTCTTGTAAACCGTCAAACAAGTTGTTTCTCGTGTCCTGATCGTTAAATCCAATCAACTGCTCCAGCCCATCCAGAACAGGCAGTGACTGCTCTTGAACAACCAGAAAGTCGCCCTGGGCCTGCTGTTGCTGGATTGGCATGAAGTAATGCGCCGCGGCATCGGTGGGGTCGAAGGGCGCCTCAGCAGGAGCCGGACTGTCCTGCCAGGACATGGCTGGCGACGGGCTAAACAGATCCATCTCTACTAAATCAACAGTTAATCCAAACTCTTACGCATGTTCATCGTTGACGCAGAGAGCTGCTAGAGTCGGCGACATAACATCTACTTCGTACTCAAACTTGACACTCTTTTCTTTCTCGGCTTCCTGACTTAGCGAAGACTTGGGATGGTCGGGGTGAATGTACTGCACGTAGCTCAAGGCAGCATCGTTCTGCACCACCTTAGCGAAGGTTATGTTTAGCCCTTCCAGTTCTTTTGCGTCGAAGGTTATGTGCGAAGCTCGGCTACCAATCGTTCGACGCAGGTCTGAAAGCAATACAACTTACGTACTGTCAACTGAATATAAATACATGTACGTATGTAACAGGGGTCTGCCCAGGGCTGTTGGGTCGGTTTTTTTCCGGAAAAAAACCGGTTTTTTTCCTAGGGGCTCGGAAAAAAACTAAAATGCGGAAAAAAACTAAAGTAAGTTTTTAAAGGAAATAGGCTCAATAACTGGTTAAATTCGCTTCCAATGCTTTGAATTTACGTTAATAGAAGCCTTACAAGCATTTCCATGGCGTAACTTAGCTGTTTTTCGCAAAAAATATTGGTACCATTTTCAGACAACTTTTATTATTGTATTTTGGTGTTTTAAAATCAAATTACTACTCTAAAACATGAAATTAGTGCATTTTGTAATAAGACTCACGCTATTTCGTTGAATTCTGCAATAAAAAGCGATTGTTAAAAATTTTTTTCTGTCATCTCGGAAAATAACTTTAGGAAAAAAACCGGAAAAAAAACAGGAAAAAAACCGGAAAAAAACCGGCTTGAGTTTTTTTCCGGAAAACAAACAGCCCTAGGTCTGCCCCCACCCGACTTAGGCCAGACCCCGAGACGATTTTCCCGACCGCCTCCGATTTTTCCGGCAAGTAATTTTTTGAGCAAATTTTTGTGACGTTTTGCAATGGCAGACACCAAATGTCAAAATTGCCAAAAAAGGATTGTGTAAAGCACCCCTTTTTAGCTGTATTTGAGCCCAAATTAGCGATTGTTGACGATTATCAGCCGAAAAAATGCGATTTTTTTAGATTTTTGAGCGTTTTTTAGTGCCCAACTCCCTCCAAAAATTTGGGTCCAGACCCCCCGCCCCGCGCTAGACCCCCAACCCCTTCTCCCCCTTCGGCTGATGACCTGTTATAGGTATACGTAGAGTCAATATGCGCCGGAAAAGTTGGGCCCGGCTGTGGTACTCCGGAAATTTGGAGTGGTCCTAGTCTACCAATTTTGTGGCAGACAGTCAGTTTTTGGGTGGGTAGGGCTGTTTTAGGTGGTTAGGTGGGGTGGTCTGCAGTAGGTGTTGTCGCCCACGTTCGGGGTGGATAACCCCATAGACCCTAGGCCCATATAATCACCTTCAGGCAGGTGATAGGTGATCATGATAAAGCCAGTGCGGGAATCCGAAAATCGAACCATCATCATGGCTCTGTGATCTTTGCTGACTTCGCGTAGAGCAGTTTTTTGGTCGCAAAAACCCGTTATGAGCCTGAAAACCATTGGAATCGGAAAAAAATATTCATCCAGCCACTCACCCTCTATTCCAATAGGTAGCTAGAAACTTGTTCACAACCAAAGCGCATGAATAGAACCACTCGCGATAGCTACAAAACTCGAACTGTTTGGTTTTCTCGTTGTACTTTTTGCAGTCCTTCTGAAACGGTTTTTGTGTGAGAAAGCAAAACTATAAATAAAAATAGTTACTTACACTTTGCTGCCAGAAGGTCTCAGCACGGGCTTGACCATTGACACAGAACCTGTCTGCTAAACGTCGTTTGGCCACTTCGTTAAGCCCCAATGGAGCAGGTTTGGGGCGCTGTAACATGCAAACTTAGCAAAGGTTTAAGTTTCAAGGTTAACAATAAGCAAAGCAACAACAAGCTCAGATCAAGGTGAGGGCGTAGCCGTTTGTCCGACGAGTGCCCTTACCCACAAGTATTCGTTAAAAATCGTGACTAGAGAAATAACAAGACTTGTTACATCTGGGTCGTAAGGCCCATCCGGTTCTTCTATCAGTTGTTTCAGTTTTCGTTCCAATGCATCCACCATCCTAACTTCGGATACGATGCTCGGCGCCTCAGCAGAGAGTACTCCATTCTGAAGAAACATTCGATTAGGCAGCAGGATGGATGGATGGATGGATTATCCGGACGGGGCCGTCGTAGTCGGCACCCGCATCCTGCCTTCCTTCGCTGCTAGCCAGCACACATGCTCGGTGCCAGTCTGGGCGGTCTCAGTGTAGCTGTCCGTATGTCCCAACACATGTGTGGTTGCTATTGTACATAGCTTTTAGGAGTTTAGGCAGCTCCAGTCGGTTCCCATTTACCTACATACTCGCTGTCACCAGCTTTCGGTGGCCTGGGTTGGGCTTTGTACCGACCACCAACTCTTTGCGGCAAGAAACTTGCCCCGCCGAGAGGATGAACGCACGACCACGCGCAGAGTGGCTTTGCGGCCTAAACCACTACACCAACTGTGCCGGCGATTAGGCAGCAGACTTCATATAAAGACAGTTCACGTTTGAAATGACAGGGCTTGTTGTGGAAGAGTCAGTCCTCTGACTGACCTTTACTTAGGCCTAGTTAGAGGCCTGTGCGGACCGCCAAAAAGACCGGGCCCCGGATTTTTATGTTTCCTTCCAGTACGGTCCGTCCTCGTGGCTAAAATTTTGGACCGAATGGCCCAACCCGGCCCGAGAAAGTTAAAATCGTCCCTACCGGGCCATTGTCCTGGCCGGACCGTGCCTGTCGGACCGGACCGTATAAAGCTAAAGGTGGGTTCACATAGTCGGTCGGCGTCGGCAACGCCATCGGCAAAATATCGGGGCCGAGCGTCGGTATAGCGGTGGAGAAAAACTGGGTTAAAACGCAATTCACATAGTCTCTTGTCGGCATCTGGAACCGGCCGGCCTACCTGATAATTACGGTATTTTGACGCCCCAAAAGTCTAGTGAGCACAGGCATTTGAGTCATTTGCGCTGTACCGGTGACAGAATGGGCCGTTCTATGAGCTCTAACGCAGGCGTAAAGCTGAGGCAGTGTTGTGTATTTATCTACGGAGACATCTTTGCAAAATTTTTCTGAATGGAAAAGCCCAAGTTTGATTTCGGTGCTTTTAGCTCAGAGGGTAACAACTCGATTTTCGCCTCTCGATTTCACAGAGAGCGCCAGGGTTGCCAGGTTTTCGGAACCCAATCCCCCTACTTTTCAGCAAAAAACCCCTACTTTCCCCTACCATTTTCAGCTGTTCAAGTGTTCTGGCCGGCCAGTGCCGCTGTGTGATTAGCGCCTGTCCATCCCCGACCGACCGCGCCTATGTGAACCGGCCGCATGCTCAGCGCACTGTTTAATTGGTCGGGAACGCTTGGCGGCCATAAAAGGTTGTAAATCGCGTCCTGGCGATTTGGGATTTGGCCAAATCATCGGCAAGTCTTTAGCCGTCTGGAACAGCTCCAGACGCACTACAGACTATGTGAACTGCTGCATGCTTATGTGTGTACTCAAATTGGGGTCGATTTCCCGAGTTGCCGATCTGTCGACGCCGACCGACTATGTGAACCCACCTTAAGCCAGTGTTGGTGTATCGCGAGTGCTACGAATGCGCTGGACTGTTTGTACTGCGGTTTGAAAGAGTTGCAACTGAACTGACTCACTCCTTCGCAAAAGGCGAGCTGCCACCAAAGAGCGGCGTCTCCTCCCTGCTCGAATCTCTGGATAATGTTGGAGTAAATGGAAAAGGGCAGTGAAATCACTCGTTTCTGCAGTTCGAAGGGACCTCTAAGATGGACGTCAAAGATCATGTAATATCGTTTCCAAGGTCGCGGAACGTTCTGAATCATCAATTACTAGTTCAGCTTTCCGTTCAGTGACTCGTTACCGGTTTCTTCTCGCTGTCTTCAAACTTGAACAAGTGCTAAAATTAAGAATAAACACAAATAGTAGCGGCGAACGAAATTGAATCGGCTTACAATTTTTTGCGGAAAAACAGCTTGAAACACACCGTTAGACTGCTCATGAAAGCCTGTCCCATGCGGAATCAGCGTTCCAACAGGCCTTTAAAAGAATTATCTTCTATTCAGGTGGGCTACCTACAGTACTTGTGACTTTAACTGAACTTACTTTGGGGCATAGCTTGGGTTAGCATTGGCTTTGAATGCTTCATCTTCTCTAAACCATACCTAGTGTTTTCAGTAGTCACTGAGTGCGATGTGCGAACAGCAGAAATATCCCAATCCCAAGTCTGTTCGTACTCTATAGGTACAAGAAACAAACGTACGTAGTAACCGTGCAGGTAATTTGGCTGGTTCCTCCACGAAATCCCAAGTTACTGACTCCCAGAAGTCGCAAAATGGGTACACACGGGTGTCTCATTCCTCTTGTATTTACATCGCCTTTTGATTGACGTCCTGGCATCATAAATATCGGTGGTTGACGCGATACAACAAGGGACCTGGTAATAAATCCCATTGCATCTGACTAGTAGAACGTTTGGTTCGACACACTCCCAAACTGTTGCATAGACTAGTTGAGCTATGTCCTGGAAGACCTGGTTGAATTCGTTGAACAGTTTTTGATTGTCTTCTTGTGCAGGCTGTAGAGTTTCCTCAACAGACGCCCTAGCGTTCTGCAGACATTGCAATTCGTTTTCTAAAAGCCCAAACCTAAAACTTGTCATTGCAGTAGATTTCAAACATTCATTCAGTGCCCCGCACCGCTGATCAAATACACTCAGTGTTTGATAACATTCGTAGATGTCAATGCGAGGGCCAATCTGGGCCAGCTTTTGAGTGATCTTCCATCTTTCCAAGTCGTTTTTCAGCTCGTTAAAGACCACGCGGTAAGCACTAACGGCGCGCTGTAGATGTGGCATCAGGTTCTGTTTATCAGACATGAGTCATAAAGGAAACAGTTGAAAGAAGAGCAAAAACACCTGCAATTGAGATCTCAATTGGTTGTGAATTTCGGCAATTCTGTTTATGACTTGGGTATGCTGTGCCCATAACATTTGACAGTCCCCTGTGCCGCCCTGTTGTAAGGCTGTAAATGAAAGATTTCAATCAAACCTTGCCAAAACTACTGCGCAAACTACCCTGAATCTCCTGTTCTATTTTGCTAAGCTCAACTTGTGCTCGTTTGTACTCGAAGCGGATGCTTTCAAATTGAACCGTGCATTGAGAGCATTGCTAAAGCACGCACAATATTCCAAGAAAGCATGATTAATAGTACCTGGTTGACGGCCTGGAGCTCAGCCATCATGTTTACTTGGTTTGGCCGAGCCATTTCAGGCTTTCAAACGTTGTCAGCCGGCCGGGTAAACAACTCTGTAGTGTCGTCCACAGAGTCTGGCTGGCTGGAAAGGCGAGCCACAACTTAAAACTTGTTTACTGACAGGCTGCCACTGACAGAACGTGGTTGAACGAACGTTATCGTCACGCAATGACGTGGCCTTATAATGTGAGCGCTTTAAAATCAGCCGCCCACCTCTGCTAAGCTTTGTAACTTGCTTGCTTGTGCATCTGTGAGCCGGAAAACGCTGGCCGATCACGCAATAACTGAACATCTATCTGCCAAAGCACACGCACCGTCATGCGGGAAGTATTACTTGCTTAAGACTTGCGTAATTGGTCTTTTAGTAACTAATACGGTTTGCTTTTTGAAAATTCTAGTTTTGGAAACCAAGCTTAGTTTAGTTTACCCAGTGTATACTAACTGGCTCTTAGCGAAATCAAACGATGTATGAACGTTTATTCAGACAAAATTCAGTTCATACAAAGTACAGGAAGTAACTGCTGCTGAAACTGAAAAAAATGCAATTTCCTAATCCAGATTACTGTTTCTGCCGTGTGAATGACTGTGGTGTGGTTGGCCAAAATTTTCATTCCTGTGAGTTTGGCAGGAAATAAGATTGAAAATCACGAAGATATCAGTAAATCTGGTTTAAAGCTACCGTTAATGTAGGAAAATTTGGACACCCCCATACCCATGACATAAAACCTTTCTGAAAATAGTGTACAAGTACAAGGTACACAATCCGGCACTAAGTGCCCATTAGTGTACCCAATGCAGCACTATCCGCACGTACTGTAGAATTTTACGTATGAATACAACAAACCACAATGGTGTTGTTTGTACAAAGCTGTTTGAGATACTAAAAATGGTAACAAATAGCGATCAAGTGTGTCGTAGCAAACAGTGTCGTAACGTTATAACAGTGTTATCTATATATGTGATTTTAACTGTAAATTATACAACCCTTTGTCTGTAACAGGCCGAAGAAGTAAAAGGAGTGGACTTCGTCTTAGCCAAAACTTCAGGGTGTTGCTTCAGATAATTGAGACAATAAACTGACTGAGTAAACAGTGACAAAAGTAAGACTCTGATCGGTCGAATATACGTAGCATCAAGAATATATTCTTGGTAGCATACATGTACTAGAGGGAAGGAGGAAGTTTCGGGGTTACACCTAGCTATAGAAAGGCCCACCTAAATTTTGGATCTTACCGAACCAACCGCAACACCTTATCGAAACATCACAGTTTCTCTGTTACTTAATGAAAACTCCAGTGTTATACTTTTTGCTTGCTTCTTTATTCCTTCTTCCCCAACTGCTAATTGATTCAATCCAATTTGATCCAATTGGATTTGTTTATTATGCAGTTTATCAATATCGAGGCAAAGTCTATCTCTCCGCAGCAAAGCAGACAAACCAGTTCATGTGCAGTATCTATTACGACAGACTAACCCAGCGCAGCCCAAAATAGGTCGCAATAAAGAGCCGCCACGTGCTATTATTTCTGGAACGGCTGTTATGAATTTTAGCCTGCTGCGTTCATGTGTATTCATGTGGAAGCTTGTTTAGGCTCGCAGGTCGTACGCTGTGACGTGTAGGCCGGTGCAAAAAATGGAAGAAGAAGGATTGCGCCAGCGGCGGAAGGAGCCTGATTCAGACTCGATCGGTCCTCTGTTGGGCGAAGGAAACGAGCTCAAATACAAGCAGCCACAGAAAGGCAGCTGTTTTAGATGGTAAGCACGACAAACCTACCTTTTATTTAAGCCACGTGTGCAGTCTGAACTGAATCTAAGATTAGCCTAGCCTGCACCAGCTTACGTAAGCTGTAATCTGGTCAGCAGCCTGGAGTGGGGGTAATAGTACGTTACTGAATGTGAAAGGAGAGTGTACTGTAGTTTTGGCGCCAACTATGATTGTTGTTTTAGTTTGTTCCGGCTCCTTCTCTGGCTTATTGTGTTCGATTTGGTGATTATTCTCGCTCTGACTGCAGTTTATTTCCTGGTAAAAGGCCCAATCGATGCGCAATCTTACAGGTACGTAAGAAAGAATGTGTAGTAGAATTTTCGGAGATTAAAGAATGGTTTTCAGGCTTCCCTCTCCACCCCCTCTGTCGGGTCCTCTAGCTGTAAATGACATGCTGACCAGAACTGAACGAATTATGGTGGGCGAACTTTCGGGACCTGAATCAATTTACATTGCGCCAGGTACGTAGGTTGCCTACTATGTGCTTGTTTGTGGTAAAGTTGCTCTATTTGGTTTTAGAAGGCAAGTTCTACACAGGCACCTGGGACGGTTTAGTGCTGGAGATGGCTCAACGCAAGATCACGCGGCAAGTAAGGATGGGCAAGGCACCCCCATGCGGTAATTTTTCAATGGTCCAGATGACAGGTGGTGCAGAAAGAATTATTTTCAGCTACCTTTGAAACAGAACCCACATGCGGTCGGCCTCTGGGAATCCGGCAAACTCGAGATAATAAGTTTGTTGTGGCTGACGCTTATCTCGGACTCTTTCTAGTCGACATCTATGCAGGTTTTCTGTCTGTCTTCATTTTTCTTCTTGACGTCGTTCTGTTCACTGTTAGGCACGAAGCAGCAGTTGGTAGCCGGAGGAATGGAAATCGACGGCAGACCTCTGAGATTTTTGAACGACCTCGACATTCTGGAAGACGGCACCATTTTGTTCACTGATTCGTCCTCAACTTGGGACAGAAGACGGTTTCCGTTCATCTTGCTGGAAGGAAAAGGTGATGGCAGGTATATTATACATACGTAGCGGTGTACTATGTAAAGGTTTCGAGTTTGCTTTGTGCTAGGCTTCTTTCGTACAACCCAGAAACAAACGACGTGCAGGTATTATTGGACGGTCTTCACTTTGCCAATGGCGTGCAATTATCGATTGATCAGAAATACGTGCTAGTCTCTGAAACTACTAGAGCACGAGTTATCAAGTACGTATCATCGTGTTTTACTGCGCATGCCAGGTTTATCGTACTGTATATACTTGCAGGTACCACTTAACCGGTCGCAAAAGAGGTCAAAGCGAGATATTCGTAGAAAATCTGCCCGGATTTCCAGATAACATCCGGTTATCGAGCAATGGAAGTTATTGGATTCCGTTGGCCGGACTAAGGCACAAAGATCAATTTTCCTTGGTGGACTTCATCGCAGATAAACCATGGATTCGAAATCTAATCACAAAGGTGACTGGTATTTCCAATTTGCAAAGATTGAAACTGGATAGATAGATTTAGATTTTTCCCGCAAACTTGATTCTGAAAGGATTTGCTCGGTTCAAGCTGCCTCACAGCGTGGTAGTGCTGGTGGACACCAACGGTCGCTACGTGTCAAGTCTGCATGACCCGACAGGAAAGGTCGTACCAGATGTGTCTCAAGTTACTGACGTCGGCAAAGTGCTCTTTCTGGGCAGCTACCATGCCAACTTCATGGGCAAATTAGTGCTTGATTGATTGAGATCTGTGTTTTCTTTTTTTGTTCTGTTGGGTTTATACTGTTGCTGAAAAAAGTACGTATTTGTTTAGTTCTTTGTGCTTTTAATTCTAGGAACTGATAAATCTTTGTTTATTGTTGGACCAATTTAGAGTTGACCTGATATTCAAATAAACGACTAAACGTCAGGCGATAAACCGATCCTGAATAAAGCCTTCGCTCTCAGCCGCCACGCGGTGGACATAATCCGCTATAGATGTCGCTTTGATCTTTTCTTTCTTGTCTGTCTGTCTCTTTCTGTTAAACGCTAATGCGGTTGAGTGTCTCCGTTTTGCAGACATTGACCATGAGTTGTGCAGCGGCTCTCAAGCCGCCGCCGTCGGTTCGTGGCATGAGCAGACTGGACAAATCGGCTTTCTCTGTAAATGTCAACGTTCCTTGCTTCTCGGTGGTTGCCCAGAAAATCTCTCGTGTGCTAGGGATGGTGAAGAAGTTTCAACTGAGGATAGCCGGAATCAAAAATGTCCAGAGCGACTCGGACACTTCTCGCATCATTCTTCTAGATCCAAGTTTAGTTGGTGCAGAAAAGTGCGCCGAAATTGCCAACACGGCTAAGGAACTGGACGTTGACCTGACCTACGGCCAGAAAACCATCGAAATCGGCTTCGAAAATTGGTCGCTAGTTGAAATCGTCAGAGCGATCTTGCCGGAAAACCTCTCCTTGTCCAGTTTCTCCCAGATTGGCCACATCGTGCATCTGAACTTGGCCGAAGAGTTTCTGCCTTACAAGGACATATTGGGAGAAGTTATTCTGGCAAAAACACGAAACTGTCGCACGGTCGTCAATAAGACCGACAACATCGACTCTAAATTTCGAAACTTTCAAATGCAAGTTTTGGCGGGAGAGTCTGATTTTGTAACCACGGTCTCGGAGAATAAATGTGTCTTCAAAATGGACTTTAGCAAGGTATTGCCGTAGTCAAAATCTGAAAATTTGGGGGTGGGCCTGAAGATTTTGGGGGATCGCGGCCATTTTGGTGGGAGGGGTCAGGAACAAAAGTCGGCTTCAGGTTGGTGGGTGGGGTCGATCCGAAGTTGTGGGTGGGAAAACCCCAGACCCCTGCCCATGGCCCATGTATGCATGTAACATGTGGATCCGGGGGTCTGCCCCCACCCGACTTAGGTAGGCCTGGCCCTCCTCGAGACGATTTTTCCGACACCCACCTCCGATTTTTTGGAGTGTTTAGCTGTATTTTAGTCCAAAATGCGATTTTTGAGCGTTTTTTAGTACCCAACGCCTCCCCTGAAATTTGGACCCAGAGCCCCCAGCCGGCGCCAAACCCCCGGCCCCAACCCTTTCTCCTAATTCGGATCACATGTTACATGTATGTAATTGGCATAGATGCTGATGCTGTTTCAAATATAATAGGGTCATGTCAGACTACTTTAAAGGCGGATTTACACTTAGCCACCTAGTGGCATGCTCTTTGTATATCACTGTCGACCGCATAATTTAGATTTTCCTGGACTGGCAAAGCCCAACCCGGTGGCACTTTCCAGTCTGCCGAAGTCCAAATGGCTAAGTTGTTAGGGATTTAGAAAGTGCCACTGCCAGCAAGGCGGCGAAGTCTAAATTGTCCCTAACCGTTCTTTTCAGGTGTTCTGGAACCCGCGACTGAGCACTGAGCACAGTCGCCTGATCTCTCTAATAGAGAAGAGATCGGTGGTCTACGACATGTTTGCAGGCATCGGACCGTTCGCCATTCCAGCTGCTAAACAGAAACAGTGCGTGGTGTTGGCTAACGACCTCAACCCCGATTGCACGGCCTTTTTGACTGAGAACGCCTCTCTCAACAAGGTCAAACTGCACTCGGTGACCAACCTAGATGCCGCTCAGTTCATCAGAACTGTCCTTTCTCAAGATTTGCTCGAGAGGTACTGGATGTATTTGGCTTCAGCAGATTATACTTTTTACTGTTGCAACCGCAAACCTCAACTGAGTGAAATGACATTCACATACTGAGCTGAGCTGAACTGAGTGAAACATAAATGACTTCTTCAAAGAATGGTGACATTTTTATTTGGATACTCTGCTTAGTTTCTGAGATATTTGTAGATTTCCAAGTCGAAACAGAGATTTTGGAAATGAACAAGAGCGATTTTTCTTATTCCGTTGCACTTCATAATAACACAGATTCCTACTACTGAGGGCTAACGTACCCAAGCTTTACTGATGACACACAAGCTCGGTTACTTCACCAGT